>PVIJ01003595.1:0-131966 GCA_004024925.1 Scalopus aquaticus
ATTTGTTATTGCCTGTATTTTTAATGTGTGCCATCCTCACAGGTGTGAAGTGGTATCTCATAGTGGTTTTGATTTGCATTTCCTTGATTATAAGTGATGTTGAGCATTTTTTCATGTATCTGTTGGCCATTTGCTTTTCTTCTTTGGAGAAGTGCCTTTTGAGCTCTTCTGCCCATTTTTTGATTGGGTTATTGGCTTTTTTTTTTTGTTGAGTTGTGTGAGTTCCTTGTAAATTTTTTTATCAGTCCTTTATCAGATGTATTGTGTGCAAAGATCTTTTCCTACTTGCATTAGGGAACAACCTAAGCAGCAGTGATGAACTTTCTGGATCAACAAAGAATTTCTATCTACTAACCATTTTTAAAGGCAAAGAAATTCTTTGTTGATCCAGAAAGTTCATCACTGCTGCTTAGGTTGTTTCCTAATGCAAGTAGGCACCCAGCCTCTTTTATTCTTTCTTCCCAACCATGATGTGCCCTTAGGCTTGACATTCCATTGATAAAAAGTGGCGACTACAATTCTAGATGTTACCCACAATACAGGTAGGAAGAAGAAATTTGAGGAAAGGAGAGGCATGCCAGTCAAATCTGTTCCATTTAAAACTATGTCCTAGAAACTCTTCTGTGCCTTCTTAAGGAACTGCAAGATGGTTTGGAAACATATTTTAGCTTCCTATGCCCTAGGACAGAGGTTAGCAAATTTTAATGCATTGGTCAGATAATAAACAGTGCAGTCTTCGCAGGCTAAGTGTTATGACCCACATAGTCAACTTTTACCATGGTATATGAAAAATGGTCACAGACAACATGTAAATGACAGGGTATAGCTGCGTTTTAATAAACTTTGTTTATAAAAATAGTCAGCAAATTACTCAAAATTTAACCTGTGGGTTTTACTTTGCTATTCTATGCTCTATAGGAGTGAGGAATGAAAAAGGCTTCTCTGTGTGGATGATTTCCAGGAGGTAGGCTGGTAACTATTTTGGAATATATGCTACAGGTAGCTAATATTAAATAATGTAAACTTGTAGTAAGCTCTAGAGGGAAAAGTACTAGATAGTAGAAAAAGAAGGTTTACATTCAGCTCCATCATTTAATACCAATGTGACCTTGGGCAAGTCACTTACCCTTGTGATACTAAGTTTTTTTTTCATAAATGAAAGGAAGATAAAACTTACCTTGCCTACTTCTATTGAAGGTGGGGAAATTAAATGAAATACGCTTTTCAAACTGTCTAGTATTCACAGATATATGATACTTACTGGCTTAGCACATATTCTTTCTATCAAGTACATTTAGTTTTTTTAAAGTATCTTTTTTTTGTACAAATAAAAAATGAAATATAACACACTGCAGGAAGGTACAGTATTACCTTTGTAGTCTAACCCTGCTGAGACAAGTTAGGAGAAGAGTGAATTCAGATGTGAATTATTGGAAGATCCAAGTGTGAAAGAAGTAGATATATAAGGATCAGAAAAATAAAGCTTATTATGGATAGTTCAGAGAAAACATGACTCCAAAATATAATGGTTTTATTGTATTTTCAGAGAAACACACATAGAATGCAGGTCTTTTTCACTCATTTACTATTAAAATGCATTTAATGCATTCCATAGGAAATAAAGCTACTTCTCTGTGTAACATTGATTTTTAATTGTATTAGGTGCCTTTTCATATGGAACATGACCTTAGATTTCCTCAATTATGGTTGCAAATGTATCCTTATTTTTTGTATTCTAAAACTCTGGGTGAATTCCTTAATTTACAATGAACTTAATTTCTTCACCAAAGGAATGTGGAAGTTAAACTAGATGTCAGAATATCTTCTAGTTCTTCAAGTTTATGTTTCTTCTTAAAGAAAAAAATAATATTTTACCTAGTGACATACATTCTTATAGTCTTTTAACAACATATCAGGCAATTAAAGAATAACTAAATACATATCTAACATTTAGCACAGAATGCATTTCTCTTCCTCTCAAAAATGACATAAACAGCAACACTGACCTTTAAATGGAAACTGAGAATGGTATTTGATATGCCAACTTGGAGGAAAAAAAAATATGGCATGGAAAATAATACACTGATTCTAAGGGAAGTTCTTCATACACTGAAAAAAAATCTAATAGACAATGATTTTGAATTTTATTTTACTATTTATATTTATAAAGTGTATTAAGTTGCCCAGTGGAAATTAAGAACATCCATTTGCCTGCTAATGAATGGGTAGAGAAAAGCTAGTATCTACAAAGTATCCAGATGAATATGTAAATTCTTTCTATTCCCCCCAAGGGAATAATAAAAAATCATGATGTAATATAATCAGGAAAGTGTTTATTTGATAATAAGAATCATGATTACTGTGCAAAAAACAAGGGGCAGAGCCAAAGTGTACACTCTGATGTTCAGGGCGTAGGAGAGTTTTAAATGATCAGGTAGGGAAGTGATTTGAGGTTAGGTCATTTGTTACGAATCTCTAGATTGGTTCTAAAATTCATCTGTCTATTCATGACTGGTGGACAGAAGCCTCCACAGAGGAGATTGTAATGTGGGAGTCTGCCATATATCAGCAGGTGTCTCCTGTTTCTCACACTTGCTGAATTACTGAGTCTGCCTACTTAATTTTCACCTGGAATCTTAACGTGGCAGCATAAGGACCTATGGATCTGTTTGATTCAAGCAAGTTTCACCAAGTACAAATGTGCTTTACCTTCAGCACTACAGCAGACACTTCTGTAAACTCATTGACTTATGCTTCTTTTATTGTTTCTTCCTCTAGGACTTTCAAGGTTTTTGTTTGTTTGTTTGTTTGTTTGTTTTAGTGGAGGTAGGCGTTAAGTGTGAATGATCAGAAACAGTCTTCATATGTAAAGGATGTATACGTCCCTAAGTTTTAGGAATTAAAACAGTATCTGATTCATTATAAGTAGTCCTCAATTTTAGCTACTCAATTATTGATTTCCCTTTTGTCCATTATTCTGTTCTACATCGGGGACCTCTAATAGCCACGATAACATACTTTATAAACCTTGTCCTCACAATTCCTTAACTTACCAGTAAGTTTCACTTCTATTCTCCTACAGTGTCCATAAGTACAACCATGCATTAGAACTGCAGACACAATCTGAATTATATTAATGAAATTTCACTCTTTCTTCATAGAGAAGAGCTTTGTGGTGTAGAAAATAAGAATGACAGGGATAAATGAATTAGAAGTGCACTGTAAGAAATCAGGCAAGAGATGACAGTGTACTGGTATTCCCACAATGAATCCTGGGGATAAACCCTGCACTTAATATATATTTAAAAAATAAAATCTATATCCCTGCTACCCAAAGTGGAATGAGAAGTTTAAGAGTAGTATTAGTCCCGGGGCCTCCTTGGTGGCACAAGGGGTTAAGTTTGAGCACTATAAAGCTATCTGCAGCACAGGTTTGATCCCCAGCCAGGGAGCTAACCCACACGGCACAGCAGACCTCTCCTGCCTCACCCTCTGCTCCTTCAGCAGTGCATTTCAGTCAGTCTGCCTATTCTGCTCCCTACTCTGTCTCTGGTAAATAAATATATATATTTTTTTAAAGTGTGGTATTAGTCCCTCCAGGCTAGTTTATGTTGCATTAATAAGCAACCCCAAACCTCTGGACGGTAGAACGAAGAAAGTTCATTTTTATATACAGTTTAATGAGGGATGCTATTCTAATCTCTACTCAAGGAACAAAGGTAACAGAGCAGCCATTATCTGCAGCATTACTAATCACAGTGGCAGAGGGAAAAAAGACACACTATATATACCTAAAATTCTAAACTCGTCCGTTATATTCCTGCTTGAAATTCATTCAATTATTTTCTAAACTCATCTTTTTCTTTTTAGTACCATTACAAATATGACTCTTCCTGTCAGCTTAGTATAAATTTGCCCATCATTATAACCTAAAGCTAAACGTTCTTTGTGAAGTTTTCTCCATTACAAGTTAGCACAAGTGACAAATTTATTGAGTATTTCACTGTTGCATAATACGATTTGTCATCCTTACATCCTCCAATAAAAGTCCTCTTGCTGTTCATTGTCCAGACATAAATTGAATATTATGCATTATATTTTTGTTGCATAATCACTAATATCATATAATAATATTTATATCAGAATATACTAAAGTTATAAAATAAAAAAGAAAAAGGTTAAATATTCAGGAAATAGTGGTAGTTTTTAACAGTGTTTTCCTCTTTTACATTATATTTGCATTGTGGACATGTAATGAGAATATCTTCATGAATTAAGAAAACACATAAAACAGTACTGAGCACATATGATGTTGTTTTTATTTATTTATTTATTCATTTATTATTACCTTTATTGTTAATTTCACCTTTAAACTGGTATATTTATTTGTTAAATTAACTTCCAGACATCAGCAGGTGTCTTTTAAACTATCATTTATTTTTTAAATCATTCATTCTCCACTTTTATTAATTTTTTGGCTTTATCACTCCATCTCTGTTTGTAGTTTTAATCTACTGATTAGGCCTAAACATTCTCTAGAACTGTGGTAACATTATCAAACACTTGAGGGACTATTGAAAACAGGGGTTCTTTTTAAACACTGTCAAGTCAAGAGAGTAGATTGAGATTCTGTTTATTTCTTTCTACAGTATTTCATTCTTAATTGAATGTATCTGTGTAAATGACACAATACATCATACAGGATTCTGCACATTCTAGACCTTAAAGTGGTATTAATTAATACATAAAGAAGATAAATAAAACAAATAAATACACAAATACATATATGCATACATAAAAAATGGTGAAAATTATCTTGGCCTTAGATTTAGTCAAACTTTAGGCAGTGACATGTTTTAATTGACAAGGTCTAAAGATTTACAAGGTCTAAGCCAGAAATATATATTCCACAAGAAATTATTTAATTATGTAACTGACTGAACAACACATCGTAGGACCAGAGAATCACTGTGGCATCTCAGTTCTTACAAGTATCCCAAAGTTAACCATCTTGACTCAAAATGTTTTGTCATGAATTTAGGGGATTTCAAATGTGCACTATGACGATAAATGAACATAGAAGTATAATAATTATTACTTTATGAGAAAATGGATAAAACATTACTAATACACATTATAGTAAATATTAAGAGGTATACTTTAAATTGACTATATTTTTCAAATAATCCATTTAATATTTATATTTAAAAGAGTTTCACCAGGGGCCTCCCTGGTGACACTATGGGTTAAGTCAGCCTGTGAAGCTGTTCGCAGCCACTGTGGCACCAGTTCAATTCCCGGCCCGGGAGATTCCCACATGGCACAGCAGACCTCTCCTGCCTTGCCTGCTGCACCCCTCAGCAATGTACTTTCGTCCATCCACCTATTCTGCTCCCCGCTATGTCTCTGGTGAATCCTCTCACCACCCCACACCTCTGTCCTACACCCCAGTTCTTATATGCATAATAAATACATCTTTAAAAAAATAAATAAAATAAGAGTTTTGGGCCTCCCTGGTGGCGCAGCGGTTGAGCGCTGCG
Source organism: Scalopus aquaticus (assembly GCA_004024925.1). Taxonomy (NCBI): domain Eukaryota; kingdom Metazoa; phylum Chordata; class Mammalia; order Eulipotyphla; family Talpidae; genus Scalopus; species Scalopus aquaticus. Next base: position 5,541 of record PVIJ01003595.1, read on the forward strand.
CTGTGGAGCTGTCGGCAGCGGCGACGCGAGTTCGATGCCCAGCCAGGGAGAATCCCACATGGTGCGGCAGACCTCTCCTGCCTCGCCCGCTGCTCCCCTCAGCAGTGTACTTCTGATCTGCCTGTTCTGCTCCCCACTCTGTCTCTGATGAACTCTCTCACCGCCCCACGCCTCTGGCCTGTACCCCCAGCTTGTCTGTATAAATAAAATTTAAAAAAAATCTTTAAAAATAAGAGTTTCACCAAAACTGGTTAGAAGTATGCAGCTGGAAATGTTAAATTGTAATCATACAGAAAATATAGCTATGTAGGTTGGATACTTCCATTCTTATCAAAAATAAATGAAGGATAAGACTATATAAAGAAAAAAGTGGCTAGTAAGAAAGGAAGCTTCACCCTCCCCCCATAACTCTAATAATACCCACCTATTTGACTCAAAAGAGAACATGGAGCACTGCAGTAAAAAAGCATGCATTATTTTTTGGACATTAATATATTAATATATTAAATATTCAAGCCAGAGACTAATAGTGCCCTTTGGGTCAATAGGGCACTTAAGCATTTAGTTAAATTTATATGAGAACATTGCTTGAAAGATAATTGTAATGATATAAAATGATTCAGTTCAATGATTCCTGTGTGGCTTAAAGATAATGAATCTTTTGTATCATTCATCTTGGGAATAATAACATTATTGAGTTCTGTGACTGCTAATGAGCTTTTTGCTAGTAAAAAGAATAAATTATACAGAGCAATATTTTGATTATTATAAGCATGATATTTTAAAAAGTAATTAGAATGCTTGTAAGTAAATAGCAGAATTGGAATTGAATTTGATCATAAGGAAATTTAATATAGCAACCATCATAATATTGTGAAAATTAATCCCTTAATGCAACTAGAAAAGCTATAGAAATTTTAAATAAAGTGCCATTAAAAAAATTTAAGATATTTTAATAATAGAGAAGATTTCAAAATTGTGAATCTGAGAATTTCCTTTAGATACAAGATGCTCTCCTATATTTAAAAGCATATCAGTTAGTAAACATAATGCAAGATGGACCTCTTGATAGAAGATCTAGAATTCACTGCGCTGGAGACAATTAAAATAATCATAGCTGGAAAATATAAAAACATTTAATTGATTTTTGAGGGAACAATACCGGCAAAGATGAACAGTCCCTGTTACTAGTTTAGAAAGGCATAGTCATTCTTACAAATCTGAGTAAACAGATTATAATGTATAAAGACTATCTTAGTATTTTCTGAATTTCCTGGAAATTGTAATGATGCACATTTAAATCTTGATAAACTTTTAGGTACAGCGTAGTCTCCGTCATGAAGTAGATACTTAGTAACTAAATGTAAAATTAATTCAAGATGTCAAATATTAAGAATAAAATTTAATTTCAGTTAGAAGAAATAAATGCTTTATAAAATATTGTTTATACACTTATTCTTGGCCCAGATAAAATTTGCTAAATTTGAAGCAGAATAATTTTATTCATAAAAATGAATAACCTGGGAGGGGACCAGCATGTCATCCCTCTACAAAACAGGGTTTTAAAACATTGAAAAGTTAAAGTTATGTTTGAAGAAATTTGTAATCTATACAAATAGAGTTATCCATGGATTACTGTGGGGCAATTGTAAGACATAAAATATACCTAGATAATAAACAAGATGTAAGAGACAACTGTGGGACTCACATAAAATTCCACAGCCCACTATGGATTTTCCACTGCATTGGTGGAGACGTTTTATGAGCTTACATGTACTTTTTCCTCCTTCACCTTCTGTCTCTGATTACTCCCAGTAAACTCTATGCAACAGGATCCTATTAGAACTTGAACTTTGTAAAGTGGCAGGGATAAAAGTCAAGTCAGTAGGCAAACGTGCCATCTTCTCATTCAAAACAAATGACTCTTCAGACAGGCCTCGTTTGGGATCATATTTCCATTTTAGATACGTAATTTTCAGAAAAGTCATTTATTTTCCTAGAAGGTAGTTGCAAAACACTAGCTAACTCTGGGGCATGTTAGTGCATAAGAGTAAAGGAGCAAGAACTCAGGTTTTCTTAGAAAGTGTACAGTGGCCCTCAGATGAAAATGTGTTTGGTGTATATGAGGAAAAGCTAGAACCATATGACTACAGATTATTGTATCTCAACTCTTCCCTTAAACAAAATAAAACCACTATCCATCTGATGCCAAATTTGTGCTATTTTCCAGAGGCTAGACAATATTTTACTCTCAAATATCTTAGATAATATATAAAGTTTCAAATTAAAGGCCTTATTCTTTCAACACTATTCTTTTTAAAAATATATGTTTTAAAATCACTATCTTACATTTGTATCCCTATCAAACATTAGTTAATATTTTGGAGATAAATGCAGTTAATTACAAGGAATTTTATGTTAGGGAATTCACAGAGTTTACTGAGGTATTATGGCAATATCATTTTGAAATCATACAAAACAAATGGTTATATAGATTGAGATTATTATAGATTTGGTAGTGAATATATGTAGTTAATAAAATATTTCTGTTAGGAAGTGTTGTTTCATATTTTTAAATATATGAACCTATTTTTTGCATGTTATTGTGTGAACTTGTACCTCAAAAATTAAAATGCAATCAATACATTAACAAAAAATTTACAAGCATGGTATGATGCTTATAGTTGTAATGGCATAGTTATTTAATTTTATGTTACTTATTTATGAACATTAATGTATTTATATTACTCTTTCTTTAAAGATGTGAGATACAGTTAAAACACTTAGAGAAACAGATTTCTTTCTTTTTTTTTTGATTTATTTATTTATGCATACAAGAACTGGGGTGTAAGTCAGAGGTGTGGGGTGGTGAGAGGATTCACCAGAGACAGGGTGGGGGGGCCAAAACAGGCAGATCCACTGAAGTACACTGCTGAGGGGAGCAGCGGGCAAGGCCAGAGAGGTCTGCTGCGCCATGTGGGAATCTCCCTGATCAGGGATCGAACTTGTGCTGCAGGGGCTGCGAATAACTTCATAGGCTGAGACTTAACCCGTTGCACCACCAGGGAGGCCGAGAAACAGATTTCTTAAAGTTTCTTACTCTAATGTTATGACTGCAAAGAAATATGAACTTCAGATACCCTGTTAGTTATTTGATAGAGTGAAATTAAAAGATGATGTTTTAACATTCTGCTGTGTGCCAGTTCAAAACTTGTATGTCTGTGAGGTAATGGAAAAGGTAAAATGAAAGGTGATAGTATAAATGAGATGTTATACTAAATGAGTACATCCTGGTAGAATCATATAAAATTGGAATCATTTTTTTCACCTTGAAAAGGAAACTATACTAGGGCACTAAGAAGAATGAAGGGATATTGTCTGTTTAAAGGATTCATATATCTTAAAATTAAATTTTACACAGTTCTTAAAATACTGATGTTACATTTCTTAGCTATCTTGGATATATCTATCATCCTAAATATTACAGAACATATTTCCCCCACAGAAGCAAGAATTATAATGGCTAGTGTGATATATTCTTATTATTTAAGAAAGTAATATAGAATATAAAATGTGGATATGAAAGTACAGTTTTAAAATGTTTTTCTCTTTTTTTCTTTCCTCCCATTTCAGAGGAAGCTAATTTCCTTTACTGTGTAATTTTCTTTGTGAAATTAACACATGAGATAAAATATTGTTTGCTTACAGCTATATTTCCCAACTAAATTATCAAAATGGCATTTTCTTTTATGTGCAATTAATATTGTGAGATAAAAGCCTAATTAATATATACCCTTAATTAACATTAATTTGTTATCGATTCTTGTCATGGAATATAATATTGAAATGACAACTTTTGTGTTTTTGTATTTTAAATATATTAATTATCACAATAAACAAAACATTTTAGATTATAAAAAATAAAATAAATATAAAATCAGTTTAATTCATCCAACCTCTTAAAATTTTAAATTATTTAATTTTCAACAGGTGATGAAAAAGAACAACCCAAAATGTAAGGTTCAAATAAGAACATTGGTAGTAAAAGTAATTACAAATTGATCTTAATGCGTTGAATGTTAATATATGTGGAAAATAAAGGAAAACTATATTTTTCCATGAAACTTTATAAATGCCATTATATAAATGTCCCAATTTTAAATTTCCAGTTACCTAATGCCCATAACTTTCCAGTTACCAAATGCCCATTATTCATGATAAAGTAAATTATGTTTAGATATGTTTTTATTCTATTGTATTTAAATGATAAAGTTTTGAAAACAATCACAAATTCATATATTCAGGTAGATAAGAAAAGTAAATGATATGAGTTATCTTAAGACCTTAATATCATTGTTTTTTTTTTCACAAAATAAAAATTCCCATGACTCATTAAAAAAGAAAGGGATTCCACAGAATTGCACATGAGAGTTAATAGTGCTACCGATGGATTTTTCACTGTTGTCTTAATTAGTATATTTGCTTTAGATGTTTTGGGAAAAGACTTTACACAGCTAATATAGTTATGTATATACTAATATATTTAATTTATATTAATATTATTAACAGAAATTAGAGACACAAATTCAAAGTAAAGCATTTTTACGAGGGGTAGTTTGTGCCTGGCCTGTACCTTAAATATGACTATAATGGGGGATTATGGATACTTTGTTGGTGGCTCTAGTTTGGTAGTATATTCCTGAAGAGGTAAGATTTTATATTTCTGAATTATAGACTGTAGTGTTAACCAATGTTAACTTAGTAAAAAAAAAAAGAATAAATAAAATGGAAAATACTATAAAAGTGAGGAAAAAAGTAGATAATCAAATCAGATTCAGTGCAGTCCCTATCAGAATTTGTGTGACATTCTTCAAAGAATAGAATAAAATTTACTGAATTTAATACAGAACCACAAAAGATTCCAAATAGTCAAAAGAGTTGACAAAAATGAATAACAGAGGTACAGCACTCCCAGACTTCAAACCTTACTTCAAAGCTATTGTAATCAAAACTGTCATATTGGTATAAAAATATACTCATAGACCAATGGAATAGACTTAGGAGACTTTAGTAAACCCACACTTGCATTACTCTATGACAAAAAAATCAATAGTGCATACACACACACACACACACACACGCATTCACTCACACGCACACATAAATAAAAAGACACAGTACTGAATGGGAAGCAATATTCATACATAATAAATCTCACAAAAAGCCAATATACAGAATCTACAAAGAACTTACATAACTCAAAATAAAGAAATAAATAAATAACCTGTATGCATTAATAAATAAATCTTTTAAAAAATGGAAAGAAGAGATAGATACTTCTCCAAAGAAGACAATTGGATGACCAGTAGGCACGTGACAGTATGCTAGCTATCATTTATCATCAGGAAAATGTAATCATGCAACAATGAGTATCATCTCATACCCATAAGAGTGGCTCGTATTTAAAATACCAGAAACAACAATATTGATGCGGATGTAGAGAAAAGGGACCCCCTCGTATACTTTTGTTGGGTATTTAGGCTGGTCCTGCCCCTGTGAAAAGCAGCTTGGAGGTTTTTCAAAATACTAATTAGATCTACTAGATGATGCAGTAATTCCACTCCTAGGTATCTACTGAAGAATAGGAGGACACTGATTCAAAGGTATATATGTACTCATATGTTCATTGTAGCACTGTTCGCAATAGCCAAGTTAGGGAAACAATCTAAGTGCCCAGGGACAATTTGTTAACATAGATGATGCAGTATAGATATACAAAGGAATGCTTCTCAGCTCCAAAAAAATTAAATCTTGCCATTTGCCACAGCATGAACAGAACAGGAAGGAATTACACTAAGCAAAATAAGTCAGAATGAGAAAGATAACTTTGGGAAGACCTCACTCACTTGAAATATAAAGAAAGCAAGAAAAAGAACAAACAAAATTAAACCAAATAAATCCTGGAAATTTGATTATGAAGTTGAGGCAAACATACAGTAAGGGGAGGATGCAAAGCCAAGTGGGGAGGAGGGAGCCCAGTCGGCTTTTGGAGAAGATTACGGGTGCTTTAGTGGTATGTGTGATGTGGTAACACACATAAAGAGATGTGAACCTATTCCTGCGAATCATGTAGTAGTATAAACCAACATCACCTTACAAAAATAATGCGATGTTTTATAAAATAATCATTTGTAATAATCATAAGGTATGACACATGGATTGAAGGAATAACCGTGAACCGCAAATTCTTGCCTAGCATATGAGAGTCTAGGATATGATCTTCTTGCAGGTTTACTTGAATGACTGGCAGGTCTGCCATACTTGACACTACAACAGGGTGACCCAGAAAAAGGTTTTAAATGAAAGGTTTGCTGAATACCCTGGTTTCATAGTGAGTTAGAGGTTACCTAAAATTTATAAGGTGCCCTATGGGAGCACTGTAGGTGATCAGAGGTTCATATAAAAAAGGTGGTGGAATCACAACCCTCCTATCCCAAATCAAGGAAAGTGAGATCATAGCCAGACCTCATAAATGGCAAGGGAAATATTGGAAGCTAGGTCTATGATCACTTTCACACTTTCTAATCTGTGGACTGTATATGAGGTACAGATCAGAAGTCATTGCCAGCAGGTGTCAGCAAGAGATAACTAGTCTGAGATATTTTGAAAATTAGAGGAATCTGGGTATTTAGCAAGTGCTCAAGGATACCATTAATTTTTATTTCATTACCACATGTGATCTTCGAGATAGGTTCTCCTTTCTTTCATGAATAGGTCCAAAATAAGAATTTCCTTTGTTGAAAAATAATCATTCAAAACAAGACTACAGTTGAAATAGAATATGCATGAATTATTTTAATCTTTGAGCCATTTTAAGAATTTATTTACTTTTTAAATTCTAGTAGAAAGAACCACTACAGAATTTAAATTAGGGAGCCACATGACCCAGTTTGTACCTACTGAGAGGCAATGGAGGTAGAATGACGAGTTTAAAGACTGTTGAAGTACCCAGACCAAGAAATTACACACACATTTGACTGTGGAGGAGTTAGAAAAAGTAAAGTGATTTGACAGTAATAAAGACACAAACAACAGGACTGGGTAAACTAGCTGAGGAGAATGAAGAAGGATCAGACACCCAAGTTTGTGGCTCCTCAAATCCAAGACATTGAAGGACTACTTTCCATTTTTGACTGCTGTCTTTGATAAATACCAACAGGCAATTGAGTGAATGAATTTGCCCTTCCAGAAAGAAGTAATTTGAGTGGTGAGAAACCACTACCAAGAGAAAAGAATGGAACAAGAAAGACTTGGCCTCTTCTTAACAATTTGCATCGTAGTATTTCCAATTTATGTTGTTGGGGCACCTATATGTCCTTTCATTCTGTAATCTAATAAAATCTCTGTTAGGTACTATGCTTAGGTGTTGGATATAGCAGGAGTCAATAAAGGTAATTCCTGACCTCTTTATATCTTAGTATGAACTCCTCAAATGCACCTTAGTGCATAAGAGCATTCCTGATTTACCATTCTAAAAAGTATTGCTCTGAGCAAGGCCAGTTGTTCAACCTTCACAGTAATTCCCAATGCTCAAATGAAGGTGGAGAATGTTATTTCTCAGATCCTTACTGGAGTATATATTAGCAATATAAAGCACTAGGGAGCCCTACTATTAACAATTCTCTCTAAGCAGAATATTTTCAGAATAAACAATTTAAAAAATAGTATGTGTATTTGATCTTACCATGTACAATAGTAGTTTAGGATAGAATGATTTTTAAAATAATGTTCTATGTATTATGTGCTATCTCATTTCAAACTTCAGGTTCTTTGTGAATTTGTATCAAATTTAAATTGCTTCAGTTATATATCTTCTTTTTTGCTGAAAGCAAAAGCTCAATGATATTCTCAAAGGCCTGTTATTTCCTCAGTTAATGACTGTGTCCTATTAGAACTACTGAAACAAAAATCTTATCCCACTAAATATAATAAAATCTTAGCAAACTTCTTTCATTCATATCAATTTCTAAATGTGAAGCAAATTTAATGAATAGTCTAGTTTTATGAATAAAAAGGAGAAAAATATGAACCCTTATATTCTTAACATATTTGGCATTTTAAGGATAACTACACTTGTCAACAGTGAGATCGTTACTGACTTCAAAAGGCCCTAATATGTAGTATCTTGGTGTGCCGAACATGAATATAACCCTGAAAAATTTTTTATTGGCTCTCGTTTTGAAGATATTTCATATAATTCATTTTATATGTTTCACCATGTAAATTTATTCAGTAGGACTGCAACAACATCATAAATCAGCCTAGAATGATGTAATATTACATCACATTGCATAATACATTGCATCACATTGCATAATCATGCACACATCATCCAGAGTTGATCGCATCATTTTCTGATGCAATGCAATACTACTGCCAGGCGGCTGCTGCAGTAAGCTGACGTCAGCAGTGCACTATATAAAGCCCTATCGGAGAGGTTAAGCAATGAAAATATTTCAGACTTTGTGTGAGACAGTTGAAGCTACTGTTCCATAGATCTGCTATTATTTTATCCATTTAGGCACAATATAGAACAGTGATGCCTCAAAAGTGCGTTGATAGCATGGACAACTTCTGCTCTATTTGTGGGGAAGTGACATTTGCCAACCAGAAGAAAAGTATCACTTCTCAAGTGAAGAAGGCTTATCATCTTTACTTCGGATGTGAGGTTGGTGACCAAGACAAGCCTTAGGCCCCACATATATGCTGTGCTACATGTACCACACAGCTTTTAGAGTGGTTGAATGGCAAAAGACCATCAATGACATTTATAGTCCCCATGGCGTGGAAAAAGCCATGCAATCACATAAAACACTGTTACTTCTGCTTGGTTCTTCCTCTTTCTGGCGGAATAACAAAGCAAAAGAAGTGGAGAATTGTCTACCCAAACATTCCATCTGCATTGAGACCAGTTCCACATGGTGAGGGACTTCCTATTCCAGAACCTCCAGCAGAATATTCTCTTGATTCATCTGATGAAGACAAGGGTGAGCCAGCCTGTTCTTCTCCTGTTCCATCAGCATGCGGTGATCCAGATTTTCACTGTGGTGCATCATCAACCCCACACAGACTAACACAGGAAGAACTAAATGACCTGGTTCATGATTTGGACTTATCCAAGAACAAGGCAGAATTGCTAGGATCAAGACTCCAACCATGGACTCTTCTAGAAGAAGATATCACAATTACTTTCTATCAAAAGCGCCACCAGCAGTTGGAGCATTTCTTTAGAAAGGAAAGTACTCTGATGTTCTGTTCCAATATTGAGGGCCTCATGAATGCCTTAGAAATCACGCATGACTCACAAGAATGGAGACTACTTCTAGACTCTTCGAAACTGAGTCTTAAGGCTGTGCTTTTGCACAATGGAAACCATCTTCCATCTATTCTATTCCTTCTATTCCTGAACAGCTGTACAAGATACAAGCAAAGAAATCTAAGAAGTAGTCATTGATTTGATTTTTTGCAGGTATTAACCGTAGGCCTATTACTATTGGCATGCATTTTGTGATGTAAACATCAAGTTATTGCAGATTACAAAAAAAAAAAAAAACTATAGCCAAAATTAGAATTTGACTGTCATATTCAAATTGATAGGAAATGACTGATTTTATTTCAGTAACATGACTTTTGTAAAAATTTGTTGACCAGTGTTGTCAAGCATCTTTATAGAAAATCCCTGGTGTTGTGTTACCTGGAATATTCTTTGGCGAATTTCCTTAGTGAGGGAAGCATTACTGCACATCAAAACCTGTCGTCTATAGTGTCTGCTTTTGTCTCTCATTTTGGGATTTATATTGCTGACTCACTTGTGTGCTATATGTATACAAAAATCAAATATTTTAAATATTTAGAACAATGAGCCCCTTGTTTTTTGGTTCTAGCTGTATAACCACCTATAACTTTGAAGTTTTTGCTGGAATTCCAAAAATCATATACATATATAATTATATATAATGAGTAGCTATATATTGCTACATGCATTATTACCCCCCAAATGAATTCCTTAAAATAAATAAACTTATTATCTCACAGTCATTTGGGCATAGTTTTGCTGGGTTCGCCAACTCAGGATATTTCATGAGGTTGGAGTGAATCCATTGGCCTTATGCATCTCACAAATTACCTAATTCATCCACTCCCAACCTCTATGGTCTCAAGTTGGACATCAGAGATCCTCTTCCAGACTCACTCATCTGCTGTTGACAAGACTCAGGTCCTTTACTGGCTGTTGCTGAGACCTAGCAGTTGCTCCGCAGGCTACTTTCATCATGGCTTCTAGCTTTCACCAAGAAAGGGGATCCAAGGAGAGTTAACAAAGCTGAGTAGTCAAGACTAAGACTAAAGGCACAGTCTTGCTATTAGCTATTTTCAGAAGTAAATTCCTATTATGTCTTCTAATTTCCCTTCATTAAAATCAAATCTCTAAACTCAAGCCAGGCACAAGGGTAGGGGATTACACACCATTAAGAAAATCAGGAAGCAGCCATCAATAGAGCCAATCTTAGAAAACACCTACTAAACATATTTTCATAATATATTTAGTGAAGAAAGTTTAATTTTAAATTGCTAACAATAGAGAACATTTTTTCTCTATTACTGATTGGGTGACTGAAACAAATCACTTAGCATAATAAGTGGTTCCATTGTATAGGGATGAAACATGATGTTATGAGGATAAAATAAAATCACATATAACCAAAACAATTATATAAATTTTTAGTATAATATTAGAATTCTAGTAATCACGTAAGTAGCAACTGCAATAATGACGAACATGATGAAAATAATGAACAATAATCTGGAAATTTCAGTGTGCTTGAAGCTGTTCTAGATACCATTCAGCTCTTTGGTACTATTTTTGTTATTACTTGTTAAATAGCATACTGTTCTGGGACTATATCGTGTCTCTGCTACTTAACAGTTAATCTAGTCGGATTCAGCTATTTGACCATCATTATGCCCCAACTTACTTGTTTGTGAAATGAGGTTACCAATAGTGATTTAGAGAAATTTGTAAAAGTGCTTAGGACTTTACCTGGCATATCCTGTATTTATTAATTTTAATGTAAAATAGTATTTAACTCATAATTATAAAGTCAAATAAGTATAACACCTGGGAAGAAACACCACCATAGAGGAGGACAAAATAAAATAAGGATTAAAATTATCTCTGTCTACTATCTGCAGAAAGAATAGAGAAATGGTATTTGGAAAACACATGAGATTTCATATAGAGGACTATGTGATGAATGATATCTTAATTTGCAGATATAGGAGGTGTATTTTAGTCAGAAAGGAAAGCAAAATTAAATTCTTCAAGATAGGAAACCTGGCATACTTATAAAACTCTGGAGCATAACACTATGACATTGTACTTGGGGAGAGGAAATGGAATCAGATTTGCCAGATGGAATTTTAGTGGATATTAGTCTTTCTTGTCTGCCATGCAATCCTTTTTCTCTTAAAATAGCCCTTAAATTTCCATCAAGGATAAGTTTACTTTCAGAGAGTTTGTTCAGAGTAAGGTGGGGCTGAGTCAGGCATTTCTTCCTATGTTGAAGCCAGTCTATCCAAACAATGTGACATCTCATAGAATAGGAGTTTTCCAAGTGTGGTCTGGGAACTACACCATCCACATCACCTGGGAATTTATAATAAATACAAATCATCCTGCCTCTCCACTGACCTACTCAATTAGAAATTCAGTAGTTTGTGTTTTAATAAGCCTTCTGTGATTCTGTCATATAGTTAACCTAATATGACTGACTTAGAATATACTTTTTTGAAAAATCAAAATGTTTGTGATTACCTCTTACGTGTACTTTTCAATAGATATGAATGTTAGGCTCCTGGGGAATTTTTCTGTTTTTTTTTTTTTTTTAAGATTTATTTTATTTATTTATGCAAGAACTGTGGTGTAGGCCAGAGGTGAGGCAGCTAAGAGGATTCACCAGAGACTGTGTGGGGAGCAGAACAAGCAGATTGACTAAGATACACTGGTAATAGGAGCAGTGAGCAAGACTGGAGAGGTCTGCTGTGCCATATGTGGGTTAGCTCCTTGGCTGGGGATTGAACTTAGGCCATGATAGTGCTGAGGCTTAACCTCTAGGCCACCAGGCAAGCCCTGTAGTTAATAAGAATTTGTTTCATAAAATTGTGGAAGGTTAGATGGCATTTATCTCTTGAAATTTTATATAAGAAGTTCTAATATGGTGCAGATTTAATGGTTGTATATAGAATCAGTGGATTTACTTGACTGTGTGTAAGATAATTCATGCCCTTTCCTGGCATGCTTAGGGGTGAACATAAGAGCATTAATTTGTGGTATGCATATGTATTATCTCCAACACTGACTACTATATTTGCAGTTACTGGAAATGGGCCAGGATTAATACTAGTTTTCATGCTGTTGTGTGCAATGTTGTGCTGTGTGGTAGACAAAGGTATTAAAGTTAATGTTTCACTAAGTTTACCTACAAATGTGTCATAGTCAATAATAAATGGGAAAGAAGTTTTAAATAACTTCATCCATTCTTGGTTTTGTTTCTCTTGCCCCATCAATAAGTTTCAAAGATATGAGTCCCTTAATTTTAAGTTGTGTTTAATTCAGTGAAATTGTGACACATTGTGGGGATACCTCAGTTATTTGAACGAGGCACCTTATTGATGGTTTATAACCATAGTTTTCTCATGTCCGAGTGAAGATAATAGCATTTCCTCAACTAGGTGGTTGAGAAGGTAAATGAAATAATGATGATCAATCATCTGCCACTTTCCACATAAAAAACTCTTTAACTGTGGTTTTTGTTATTATCTTCATCTAGAGAAACTTGTATCTTAGGTAAATAATATGCTTTAAAATGAAAATTAAAAAGAGGGAACAAAAATGTCTGTTTTCATAAAAGTGACTCCATCTGAAATATTAACTTTTATTTTCAGAAAATTTTTACATTTCTCATACATATTCATGGAAAATTTATAACTATAAATATATAAAATATAAACATGTACTATGTTATAAGTTGGTTTGCATTGACTTATGTAAAACCAGTATTATTAAATTAAATTGCATTGCCTTCATCTCAAGTCCTTAGGTTTTATTAAAATAGTCAATAATACCTTTCCCCCCAATTTTTATTGAGATATAATTGACAAATGTGTATTGTGTATATTTAAGGTATACAATTTCATATTTTGGTATTATATATGTATGTATTATAAATTAATCACCACAATTAAGTTGTCATAGTTAACCAGTTTCTTTTTGATATGTTGAAAGCATATGATCGCATCTCAGTGAATTTTAAGTATAAAACACAGTATTACTAACTACATTTAGATAGCTATACATTAAATTTCCAGAATTGATTCAACTTGTATAGCTAAATTTTTGTATTCCTCGTCAATATGTTCTCATTATCTCCTCCTCCAAAACCCAGACAACACCATTCTATATTCTTTGATGATTTTTAACAATTTTGGGGTCCACATGAGATCATGGTACATTTGTTTATCTGTTTCTGGCTTATTTAGATAAATAATGTCCTCCAACTTCATTTATATTTTTGCACATGACAAAATTTTTAGAGAATATAGTGTCTCAATGCCTATTTTATATATTCTGTCACATAAATTATATATATTATTTTCATTTGTCATTGATCATATAGGTGATTTCCATATCTTGACTATTGTGAATAATGCTGCAATGAACATGGAAGTTTAGATGTCTCTTCAAGATGGTGCTTTCAGACTGATTACGTTTTCTTTCGGTATGTATCCAGAAGTGGCATTGCTGAATGGTAAGGTAATTCTGCTTTACTTTTTTGAGAAAACATATAATATGTCCATTATAGCTCTATCAATTTACATCCCTGCAAGCAGTTTAGAAGGTTCTTTTATACATCCTCACCAACATTTGTTATATTGTGTCTCTTTATAATATTCACAAGTTGTGTTGTGTAAGGTAGATGTCCCTTTATGATTTGTTTTGCCTTTCCCAGATGTTTAGTGATGTTAAGCACAGTTTATTGTACATGTTGGCCATTTGTACATTTTCTTAGTTGAAATGTATATTTAGTTCCTTTGACTATTTTTAAATAAGCTATTTGTTGATTTTATGATTTTTCCCCAAATTATATTAATTGAGGTACAGTAGGTTTACCATCTTTGTAATTGTCATGGGGGTTATAGGTTCAAATCTCTACAAATGTATACTTTCACACCCTGCCCAACACCAGTGCCCATGTGATCCCGCCCCCATCCCCCTACCCACCACCTTTGGTTGTCTCAGTTCTGCAGTCAGATATTAGGAGTTTATTATTGGTTTGATTTTAACTGGTCCCTGTTTAGATTTTCTTCATACCACATGTGAGACCATCACTATTTGTCTTTATTTTTCTGACTTGTTTTGCTTAGCATTATCCTTTCCAGTTCTATCCATGCTGTTGCAAATGGCAGTAGTCCGTTCTTTTTATGGCTAAGTAGTATTCCAGTGTGTATGGACATAGGAATATACATATCCTTTCAGTGAACATAGGAGTTCATAGCAGAGAACGTAAGAGTATACCTTTACTTTCAAATTGGTGTTTTTTGTATTCTTTAGGTAGAAAACAAGGAGTGGAATTGCTGGATCATATGGTAGATTTATTTTTAATGTTTGGGGAAACCTCGGTACTACTTTCATAGGATCTGGACCAGTTTACATCCCCACGGACAGTGCATACTAATTTGAATTATGCAACTTAATATATTTAATTGTAACTTTTTTGTTGAAGTCTTTGTTTTCTTCCTACAATCAGACCATGCCATCTGCAAACAGAAGAGTTGATTAAGTTGATTAAAATGTGATAGATTTAGAAGGTACACTTGAGAAGACCAAGGTGAGAATAAAAAGGAATAATCTCTAACTCGTGATGTGTAAATTAAGATATTCTAAGTTTACTTGGGTAAAAACATACAAAGGAAGAGTCTTGACTGACATGTTTATATCTGTTGTGGGAAGGCAGAAGATTATTTCAGGTTTCTGGAGGCTCTACCTTCTGCAAAACATTGCTTCCTTGGTTGCTATCACAGTTGGCAAGTAAAAAGTTTGGTGGTGATTTTCACCTTGATTTTTGCCTAGATTTAACACTTGTCTCACTTTATTCTAGCCCTACAGTTTAAACCATTTTTCTTTAATTTATTTTTAACTGAGCTAACACTGGGGTCCCGCATCAGGTATAACCACCATAGAGTGTTCACCACAAACTCGCCGATGCTCCACCACCAGACCATACTATCTTCCTTTCTCTCTTTTCTTTCCCCTTACCCAGCCCTTGGTGTCTCAGTTCTGCAGGAAGATCAAGGGTTAGTTTTCAGCAGCTTTTCTTTATGTAGAATAAAGCAATTAAATTGATAGTCAGATAAAAACCATTTTTCTTGACAGCAAAGTGGAAATGGAAAAAAATAGAAATTTTAGTATGTACCAGCGTCCCTGCTATGGTTCTATAATCTTCTCTTTGTTATATGCTTTAAAAATTCCCAACACACTTTTAATTTGTTTGGGGCCATGTGCTTTTTAAATTTTCTACAAGTTACAGTTAGAATAATTGACTCTCAAATTTATATAAATTAATAAACTTCAACCCAAAATGAAGGAAAAATGAACTATTTTATCCAAGAAAAAAATAATGCATTTTTTGATACATTAAAATTGTGGCATCTTGGAGAAACAGTAAAATTTTATCTGAATAGAACTAATTTTTTCTTGAATTTGTAATATTGCAAACATTATTATTTACTTATAAGGATTTCATTTACAAATTATAGGCAAGCATACTGTCTAGTTTAAGTTCTTAGGAATTCTAGAATAGTGAAAAATTCCTATACTTAATAATTTGGATTGTCAGTATAGCAGTAAATCCACATACAGTTAGGCTTTGTGAAAATTTTTTAAATATTTTTCTTCATCAATAAAGCACGTTCTTGATTAATGAATCTACATTAAGATATAGGAACAAAAGAACCACTGAGTCAGATGCCTGGACCAAAAAACAAAATTTAAGGGTACAATAACTAGGGATGATATTTTAATTCAGTATTGTCAATTATAGTGAAGGACACTGAAGGTGACATAAGAGTGTATATTTTCTCAAAGTATTACACATGCTAAACTGTACAAATTATACATAAAACCACAGATTATAGAGTTCATGATTTGTTTGCTTACAGAATTTAAGGAGTTTCTCCACATCTTAGACATACATCGTGTCAAATGCAAGAATGTTTGTTAGCTCCAGTAACTCAAGCAATAGATGACACTTGGGGAGGAGGAAAAAAGACGGAGGCAGAAATAACGAGAGTTAGTCATGGGACTGGAACTTATATTCAAATTCTACGTGATGCATAAGTGCTGCCTGAGTAACCAAGACAGAGCAGGAAATTATCCCACAAGGAAATCCCTCAGTGCCTGCAGACGTGGGATAATTCCTAATGTTACTCAGACTATGTCATGGTGTATACTTTTGCTTATTGGGTGAATGCATTTTCATTCCCCAGTCAGGAACTAGAACTTTCTTTTCCCATATGTACAGCTCAAGTAGCAGTTTTTAAAAGCACATCTATGAGTGAGACAAACACCCAGGCTGCCAGTTAGAGAATACAGGTACAGAGGTGGAACTATAAAGTCCATGTAATCAAAAAATTATTCCCTAGTAATGACTAGGAACCCCAATGGGAGAAAATCATGCCAAATTGGAGAAAAACAAAGCTCCACACATGGTACAATTCCAAATATACTTTACATAATATGACCTTTGAGAAATTTCAGAAAAATCTTTGATTTTACAAGTAGTAAAATTCATGCCTCGGGAAATTAGGACCCCAGAATTAGTATGAATGGGATACATTGATTAATCAGAAAATGGTCAACAGAACTGAATTTAGTCTAAGAAGGAGACAGACAGGGAGACAAATAGAAAAGTAGACAGACACATGCTCACACGTGCTAACATACACACGCACACACAATAAATCCAGTTAGACTTGACTGGCTGAAGGTTTTAAACACCATTTATTTGGACATTAAATTGAGTGAGTATTGTTGGCAAAATAAGCAAGCAACATCCTTTATATATCACTAACTTAAATAGCTAATTTCTATCAAGCTTTTCTACATGCTGTACACTTTTTTTCTAATTGAAGAAATCACTGAAAAAAAAGTATTGAGCAGATAATATATACTTTTTATAAAATCATCTAAAACATATCCTCAATCCACATAGAATATTGAATTTTTGGCAGAAATATAATTCATAATTCATTATAAATCATACATGCAATATGCATATGTATTAATACATACAAAATATGTATGGTATGTACATGCTTTGCTTGCATGAACTTCCATATGATACACAAACGTGTATACACATAATTTATAAATATATGAATTTCTGTATGAAAGTACAAATAGAATTCAAGATAAGACTCAAGTACTGTATTTCCACCCAAAGATGCGGAGTGTGTGTGTGTGTGTGCGCATATATGCTTGAATGTAAAAGAGGAGAAATTTTAAATTAAATGTGAGATTTGAATTGGAGATAAAAATAATTGCAAAACGAGGGAACAATCTGAGAGAGGAATAAGAGTGAGTCATTTGAGTAGAATTCAAACAGGATGGTTGGATTTAAGTCCTACCATGTGGGAGAGGACTGATAGGTTGAAGCTTTGTTTGGAAGTAGAGTTTCATTTGCCTGAAATACTACAGATTTGGGATTAGGGAAAAATAGTTGCCCTGCAAGATTGGCTAGTTTGAGCAAATCCTGCTTAAGAAGCCCAAGGGCCTGAGGATCAAGACATGCCCATTCCATTTGGCAATTAAGAAGTTTCTAGATATTTGAGAGATATGATAGAGGAGAAAGTAAATTTTATTGGAAGGTGAGGAAATGGAAACCTTTACAGACTGATGACTTATTGAAAACTCCTATAATAGAAAAAAAATAATTTAGTTTTTTAAAAAAAAATATAGTCATTAATGACCAACCAGATTGTGTATGTTTATTTTAAAAAGAAAGCTATTAATTAAAAATCTATACTCATTAATGCTCTATACTCTATACTCTATACTCTATACTCATTAATACTCTATTAATGAACTAACAATATTGGCTATGTAAGATGCCTCTTGGATTTATTAACATGTCATTTGCAGACTGTGCAATTTAAGGGTTACAGAATCCTTCAAGAGATACATAATTATAATGAAATTGTTTCATATATTTTTATTAAAATATGTTTCAATGTAGCATTCAGAAAGAATTCTTGGAAGAACTCTTCACTTTGTGGAAATAAAGGAATGATTTTTCTTTATGAAATGGCATTTCATTTTCCAGTTATAAGTATGTCTGTGTGTGTATTGTTTTATATATATTATATTTGTGTGTGTGTGTGTGTATGTTTATATATTGCTATATATATTGCTTCAGAACAATCCTAAGTGTCTGTTAATATTAAGATTTGAATAGCAACACACAGTATGGGCAGGAGGAAAATTTCAAAATAGTTTGAAAGAAATCAGTGAAGAAACACAAATGAGTGTGATTGATGCCAATTTGCTAGGACTTTGGAGGCATAAAACCATGTCTACCATCATCGAACTGAGGCTCAGCAGTACACTCAGCCATAAGAAGAACTCCAATCTGCAGTTATTTCTTAGGACAGTGTGACATCTGTAATGTAGAATTGGAATCCAAAGCTTCAAGTTATTTTGTATTTGAAAACTCATGTTCCAATTATCATTTTATGGTGAGATTTGAGATTAATATCATGCATTTCCAATTAAGTGATTGAGAACTTGAATTTTAAAATATGTCTAATATAAAATGGAAAAAAAAATGCACTGAAATTTCCAGTACATTTTAGTAGAAAAGTTTCTTAAAGAAAAATCTGCCTATATTAGAAAGTATAATGCTTCTAGATTTAGTTTTGCTGAAAACAGACATTGACAAAAGATATATGCACTGATACTTACTATGTCAATTAGTTCATCTTTTACTTCAAATCTCCATATTCTCCCTAGAAAGAAATATTTCCTTGTCATTATTATGCTTTTCACTTGCTAAATGCAATCATTGTCTATTGGAGAGAGTAAACAATCTTGTCTATATATTTTTCTTCTATTGTTTTTTCCTACCTATTGTCATGAAGGTTAAGATGCTGCTCCATTGTACCAGAATGTAATCATTTTAACTGCTAATGGACACATTAAGGTAAAGAAATGCAGTTATATTCTACATTCATTCAACTTTGGCTGCATTGTTGAAGATAGAACACTCTTCCGGTATCCCAAAAGTCACCCTTTATGACTATTAAATTATATCTAAAATTCAATAACTTAAATTTTAACTTAATTCTTGTTTGAAATTACTTTATCAACACATCAGTGTAATACAGTATGTGCCATTACATTTGTTGTTCTGTATATTTGTTTAATAAAAAATCTTCAGAAAATTAGAATATACAGGACCTCCCCGGTGGCGCAGCTGTTAAGCGCTGTGCTGTGGAGCTGTTGGCAGCGGCGACGCGAGTTTGACGCCCAGCTGGGGAGAATCCCACATGGCGCGGCAGACCTCTCCTGCCTTGCCCGCTGCTCCCCTCAGCAGTGTGTTTCTGATCTGCCTGTTCTACTACCCGCTTTGTCTCTGGAAAACCCTGTCACTGCCCCACGCCTCTGGCCTGTACCCCAACTTGTATGTATAAATAAAAAAAATAATAAGGGAAAAAAATTAGAATATACAGTAATAAGTGACAATGTTTTGATTGAAGTAGAATGGGAAACTTGTGCTGAATGAAATTCCTTCTCTCCTAACCACACCACATGCAGACATTCCTGGAGTGTCAGCATAAGACTGAATTTTTAATTAAATATTGATTCATATTGGGTAGTTATTAAATATTCTAGCATTTTGCCTCCATAGTGCAGTTCCAAATAAAAATAAGCTTTTATTTTAGCTTTTAGACAATAATTATAGAAATATTCTCAGGTAACTCAGTTTTATTAAAATCTCTTTAATGTAGTATATTTTCTAGGTAACATGCATCATTGAATTATAACTTACATTGAATTATAACTTACAATTATGTGAAAGTAGTCTCATATGCAAGATAACCTTGATATTATGAAAAGATTTTTAAAACTGTCCTCTCGTTATGAGAAAAGATATTATATTTCTGCTTCAAAGAGAGCATTAAAAGCCGTCACTGAGGGCCTCCCTGGTAGCGCAGCAGTTGAGCACTGCGCTGTGGAGCTGTCGGCAGTACGCATGCCAGTTCGATGCCCAGCCGGGGAGAATCCCACATGGTGCAGCAGACCTCTCCTGCCTCGCCCACTGCTCCCCTCAGCAGTGTATTTCCGTTGATCTGCCTGTTCTGCTCCCCACTCCCTCTCTGGTGAACCCTCTCACCGCCCCACACCTCTGGCCTGTACCCCAGCTTGTATGTATAAAAAAAAAAATTGGGGCCTCCCCGGTGGCTCAGCGGTTAAGCGCTGCGCTGTGGAGCTGGCAGCGGCGACACGAGTTTGACGCCCGGCCGGGGAGAATTGCACATGGTGCGGCAGACCTCTCCTGCCTCGCCCGCTGCTCCCCTCAGCAGTGTATTTCTGATCTGCCTGTTCTGCTACCCGCTCTGTCTCTGGTGAACCCTCTCGCCGCCCCACAGCTCTGGCTTGTACCCCAGCTTGCATGTATAAATAAAAAATAAATCTTTAAAAAAAAAAAATTGAGAACTTAAAAAAAAAAAGCTGTCACTGAAATAATAACAAAATTAGATTGTATTTACATATTTTAAATTTTTATGTTTTATAAAATTCTTTGCATGGCTAATTCTGTTTATTTTGTACATATGTAATATACTTTATTTTCTTATTTTTAATATTATGTTTGTCTTTATGCAAAATACATTCATGAATGTAGGATTATTTAAGCAAGTCACAAATTCTTACAGTCAGTTACCCATGGGCATAAGGCAGTCTGTTTATTCCTTTTGCTCATTCACTTAAATAAATAATTATGCTGTCTCAGATTAATAAATTAATAATCATTAAAAAAATCTCTAACTGGTAAATACTGAAAATGATCAAATGCAATGGTTTATGAATATTTATACATTTATTTCCTTCTGTGAGCCATTTCGCATACTTACATTTTGTCATGCTTCAATTATGAAAGTAATACTTTATATTAAACATTTGCTAAGAAATTACAGGCATTTTTTTTCTTATGGTCTTAGGAACATTTAAAATTTGAAATTTCAGTGAAGGACATAATAGGTCACATTTCCAATCTTATAAAATATATTTCAAGAGCTGTGAACAACATGAGTACAAAGATAATATAAATAAAAATATATATTTTAATTGAAGATGATATATCCACATAAAATTAAGAAAGTAAATATTATAACACTAAAAAAGGATAGTGAGAGGTTTATATATCTTGAATAGGGTTTACACATTCTTAATATATATCTTTAAGAAATATATACAGATACACATATATCTTCCTATAGTTCTGAATTTTTTATTAATGTGTTTTTTTTTATATTTTTATTTTTTTACATCGTTGTTCATTTTTGTACAATCTGTGATTTCACCTCTCAGGTGTAGTCCCCATAAGATTCCTACCACCAAGTCACCTGTGAACCCATCACCATAGTCTCTTGTGAATTATTATGTAAGTAGTATTTGTATTTATGCATATGTACAAATATATACACAATAGTCATTCTTTAGAAATTTAATGAGGAGTATACATATATATGTATATACTATAATTCTGTAGTAATATGAAAATCTTTTTTACTGCAAATCTTAATTATAAAATGTCATAAATATTGAAAAAAAAATCCACATGTGAAAGGGGGAGATGAGGCATTTGGTTAGGATTTCCAAAGAGGAATAATTAAGTTGAAGCTACCTTATAGACAAATTTTGCCTTATAGACAAGTTTTGATCCATTTGTTTTTCATTCTTCAAATTTTTGATTGAAAGGGACATAATTGGCATGCAGACATGCTATAGCTTGTATATTTAAACCTAAGAATCCAGTCTAGAATCATGTATACATAGACCATAGATACAATCAGATTAAGAGTCTTTCAACAAAGAACTATAGACACATTGCAGTGGGGTAATCCTGTGCAGTGTAGAATGTTTAGCCACATTACTGGTCTTTCTCTACTAGATATAAGTATCACCGACACCAGCTTCCCCAGCCTGGTGTGATAACATTATTATCTTCAGACTTTGCCAAATGTCCCATGAGGACAAAAGTGTCTCAGTAAAAAAAACACTGAGCTTATAAAATCTCCCTATCTTCCAGATGGAGCACTGTAATGTGGAGGTAATGAGTTATTTAAATTCACATAGCTAATTAGAAGCATATTAGTGAACAGAGATGTCAGGGATTCCTTGTCCTTAGTCCTGTCCTCTGTGTAATACAGATGGCTGAAATATACTTCCTATTCACTCTTACTAGATCCAAGAACAAGATTTCTGCCAATTTTTCTAATTTGGCCCTCTGGTATTATACTTTTCTAAATAACATGGCCATAAGTTATTAATAGTCCTACAAAATTCCCTTTTGTGTAACACACAGAGCAACCTATATTATTGTTGATTTATGTGGTGAAATGAATTAAAAAAATTACTCAATTAAATCACTCAATTATTTAAACACAAAAATAGTGAGAGAAAATTGCACAGTTTTAGGGAGCATAGTGACCACTTAAAAGCATTACAGCAATGAGTTAATTTTATAATACATTCCTTGTTGATTTATTAGTAGTTTAATATTTCTACTTTTTTGTGTATTCATTTTAAAATGGTGAGATTAATGTCAATGGGACCCCATTTACAAATGGGACAGAATTAAAGTGTTTTTTTAGCTGAACCCTGGGTTAAATTGGTCTTTTTCTTTTCTTTTCTTTTTTTTTTTTTTTTGGAACCTTTAGATGTATGTGAGACAATAGTGAAATACTGACCCTTTAGTAGAATATCATTTATATTTAATGGGAAATATAATGACTGCTTTTCAGAAAATGTAACATTAATACAAATTAGCCCCTGAACTTTAGTATTTACTACTCCTCTATGGACTGGTTTTTATGACAAATTAGTTCAAATGAGAAAAAAATATTAAGTAGACTTAAGGCAATAAAGCATTTCAATTAAAATAGTCACCTAGGAGCTAGAGATCTTGTATTCAAATTGACTTTGTCGTTTTGAAAGCTATGTAAAATCAGGATTGCTTAATTTTTAAGCTGTAGCATTGTAACAGTCCTCTATCCTCTAGACATGTTTAAATGAGATAGTCCATTAAAGTCATGTTAACTATTATTGTTGTTGTTAAATTATACTAGTTATTGTTTCCAAGTAGCAGAATTAAACATTTTATATCACTGCATATTTAAAAATGTAAAAAAAAAAATATTGCCCTTAAAACGAAGTTAAGTATCTCATTTGTTAGATGTCTTTCTTTTTAATTTATTACAGATATAATCTGTTTAATTTGCAAAGGAGTCTTCAAACTACTTGGGGTGATAGTCCAAGCTTGTGAAATTACTCCATTAGGATAGCCAAAATTGATTTAATTTATTTCTATAGAGTCATATTAGTGTGTTGATAATGCTATGATAGGGTATTTGTATTTGTTGAGGTTGGAAAAAAGATAATTTTCATTGTCATCAATGAAAGGAAATATCATTTAGTTATCTCAGTTAAAACTAGACTAATTTCACACATTTTGTTGATGCTAGTTGGTATATGAGAACAAAGATAGATAAATGTGAGATGCGGCCCTTTTTTTTTCCACTTTGAAAGTTAAGCTGCTTAAGCTTCTACAAACAGAACCAAAGGGAATTTTATAAAGTCTTCTTAAAACTTAGTTTCTGTTTAAGTTCTCTGGTAGGCACTGTTAGTGACTATGGTGATGTCTTACTATGTAATTCCACAGAAAGCGTTTGCTACAAATAACTTAATTGAAAAATTTCATTAAAAAGTTAGAGAATGGGCCTCCCTGGTGGTGCAGCGGTTGAGCGCTGCGCTGTGGAGCTGTAGGCAGCGCGCGATGAGGGTTCGACAGAGGCCAGGGAGATTCCCACATGGCGTGGCAGACCTCTCCTGCCTCGCCCGCTGCTCCCCTCAGCAGTGTATTTCTGATCTGCTTGTTCTGCTCCCCACTCTGTCTCTGGTGAACCCTCTTGCCACCCCCAGCCTCTGGTCTGTACCCCAGCTTGAACAAAAAAAAAAAAAATTAGTGAAAGATAAAGCATTTTCAGAAAACTTACTGGTTTTGAAATCCTTTTAATAAATGATTATAATGTTTACTAATTTTACTGATGAATATAGTATACAGTATTTTTAGATTATTATAATTGTCATTTACTTGAATAAATACATAACAGATAAGTATGAATATACGTAAGGAAAAAGTCCATAGGCTTTACACACAGTAAATATAATAATGTTGTGGGTTCCAGGAGATTGTTCAGAAATAACATACACATTTCCTCCATTGACTGATACAACTGATTTGCAAATTGGTAATTATTTTCCTTTTTTTGGCAGAAATTTTACTCTAACATTTTTTAGGCATCTGCTAAGAATAATTCTAGACAATATAAATGAAATTGTATGTGCGCACACACACATACACACACACATTAATATACTTACAGATTTATGAAAACTGGACTAACATGGCTTTAATATTTGTATTGAGTTGATAGATTTGAAGTAACTTGTAGTGAAACAGTTGCCAGGGTTTCATCTTCTCTCTTCCTATACCATTTTTCAATCACTTATCCTTAAATCTCTCCTTGAGTCAGTCTTAGTCACATGATCTACTTTTTACCCCTCTATATTTAATGAAGGATGGAATGTAAGAAAGCACTAAGATAAATGAAATTCCTTTGATGAGACACAGTGAAATTGTAAAGAAGTTCCACCTCAATTTATAATGCTTTTTATTAAGCCATTAAAAACATATATTAATTTCTAATTATGTTGATAGGTAATTATTTTAGTGATCTATTATGAAATATTCACCTTTAAAAATTTATAGCAAAGGACCAAAATTACTCATTGCAATTTAAAAATTAAAATGTATCAAATTATATTTAACCACAAAATTTATCATATGACATTTTAATGCTTACAGGTTGAATTATTGGGATATTAATATATTATCTAAGGTTCAGGCTTTCCTCAGGATAAAATGGTCTCTGATAACAGGGACAGACATGACAATGAAAATCATAGGTTGAAGAATTTAACATCATAAATCTCTGGCTAGCACAGGAAGTATATTAATTTAAAATAGTAGCTCCAGATAATGGAACGGAATCAAGGTTAAATTTGTAAGTTATGAATTGTACTTTTATGGATGGGCTTTATTAATTTAGCTTTATTTATACAGAATTTTAATACACTATAGACTAGCATAAGCTATAATTTCATCATTAATGATTGCTTAAAATAATGCAATGTAAAGATAATTTAGAAAAGCTATTTTTTTCTTCCTATCTCTACATGGTTTCATTTAATTTTTTTAGAACTGGACTTTCAATGGAAACCGCATTCTTACATTCATTATCCTAAATCATATGTCCTTTATTTTTCTAATACTTTTTATCTATAAATTTCACTGCCCTCAAATTAGTACAGTTATTAAATCCAATGAATCTTTGCTCTTGATAAGTATGGCCTCAGTCATATTTTAAGCAACTACAGTGCTCATATACTTAATAATTATAGTGGTTTTTCTTTGGGTCTTAGCAATTTTTGTTTCATAAAAATGTTTCCAAATAGAATATTTGAAATATTCCTACATATATCCTACCTGTATTGAATTAACACTGGAGTTCAGTTATTTATTTTTAAGTGTTATTGATTTGTTACTAGTTTACATAGCTATATAACTTGACGAATACAACTTCACACCTCTGTATGTGGGCATGCTCCATCGGCTCTCCAGTGCCACAACCCTATCACCTTACATGCTCTCACCCCTTCCCAGACTTCTCTGGTAATTAGTGTATTTTTCATAGAATCTAAGACTGATTATTGTTGTTTTGCCATTTTATTTTCTTTGGTTATTTATAATTCTTAAATCAGTGAAAACATTGGTTAACTTTCACTTTTTGACTTATTTTATTTAGTACAATCACCTCAAGGGCCACTTCTTTTGTCCCCAAGGCATTTTTTAATGTTTTGTAATAATTGCGTAATATTTCATTGATTATATATTGCACAATATTTTTACTCATTTACTAATTGGAATTTAGGTGAACTCCATGACTTGGCTACTATGAATAATACTGCTGTGAATATAGAAACACATAAATACATTTTTTGTATATGTGTTTTCATATTCTTTGGGTAAATACTTGGCAATGGTATTGTTAGATTATATAGTATTTGTATTTTTTTCTAAGAATCTCCATACCATTTTTCATAAAGTCTGAATTAAATTACATTCCCTCTTTCTCCACAACCACTTGTTGACTTTATTATTATTTTTTTACAGGATAGATTTTTGGTATTTTAACAGATGTTTTAAAGAAAGAATGGTTAACTGGGAAAAGAAAGGTGGTATGTGGGGAGAAACTTTGTAGAGATTTCAAAGTCAGGAAGACCAGTTTTCCTTCCTGGGAGTACAGAATCCCACATTAACTTAGCTTTAAAAGGATGTGGGGTGTGTGTGTGTGTGTGTGTGTGTGTGTGTGTGTACATACACATATACATACATACATACATATACACACACACTTTTGTGTGTATATACTTGTTATTGTTTTCCATTCAGTTTCCTTTAATGTTTTAAGATTTATTGATTGACTTTTATCAAGTAACATTGTGGCACCCCCATCAGATATCACTATCATATTGTATCCACTCCCAACTTAGCCACATTCCACCACCATAGACCATTGTGCTTGCTTACCTCTTTGTCCTTTCCTCTCCCCAAAACCCTCCCCTCTTGGTGTTTCAGTTCCATAGTCAACTATCAAGAGTTAATTTCTCAGCCTTTATCTTACTAAATTTAATTACTTTGTATTCCACATATTAGTGACACCATCCTGTATTTATCTGTATCTTCTGACTTACTTCACTTTACATTATCCTTTCAAATTCCATCCATGTTGCTGCAAATGTCATGACTTTATCATTTTTGATCACTGAGTAAAAGTCTGTCTTCTTGATCCATTCATCCTTTCTGGAATACTCAGGTTATTTCCATAGCTTTACTATATAGTAAATAACGCTGCAATAAACATGGGATGGTAAGTTTCCTTTCAATTTAGTGTTTTTGAAATTTTTGAATGGTCAAATGACAGATCCATGTTTTACGTTTTGATACACCTCCATACTATTTTCCTTATGGGTTGGACTAGCTTGCATTTCTACCGGTAGTGTGTGAGGGTTTCCTTTTCCTTTTCTGTACCTCTTGATATCAATTTGAATTAAAGTTATATTTGAACTAGTAACACTGTTAGGTTTACAAGAACTGCCTTAATGTACTATCCAGAACTAGGTACAAAAACAGAGATCTGTTATGAAGCTTTTCCTAAACCCCAAGAGGATCCTAAATTTAGAGAACCGATATAAAAATGTCAACAAAAGAACAGTTTTACTAATGGAGTGTATCTAGTGTATTAATATATCTTGAACTCCATGTAACCATATATATATGATATATATATATATGATATATGATATATACGATCATTTCTTCTATATCTGATGTTAATTGACACACTTACATTTAATAGAAATCAATATAGCCCACACACTTGTAATAACCGCCTTTGGATTGTGAGATTTTTACTTTTTTTTATGCTATTTGAGCCACAATGAATTTTGTATTTTCAATAACAGCACTGCCATATGATAGAGTAGAACTTCCTCACTTGCAAACACACACACATACACCCCACTTACACTCTACGTTGTCTAATTGTATGTCTAGTTACGGACAGTGTAGCCAACATTGTGATAGGTAATGGTTCTGAGGAGTCACATATCATTTTCTCTGACCTTAGGGAATTCACATTTTAAAAGGGAAGCAATACAATTTCAAAGTTGCTCTTATTGTCTCTGTGTGTGTGCGTACACATCTGTGTGTGTCAGAGAAAGAGGGGAAGATGCAATTTGGGGCAATCAACTAGATAATCTATAGTGAGTCATCAGTATTTATAGATTCCTTATTTGTAAATTCACCTACTTCCTAAACTGTATCTGCAACCTCAAAGTCAATTTTAAAGCTTTTGTGATCATTTGCCACACGTGCACGACAATGAAAAAAAATTGAGTTTCCCTATATCATATACCAGGCTGAAGGTGAACAAAGTGACACTCCTTGTTCTAGCTTATACAGGGATGAAACGAGGAGGAAGGCAGTAGACATGACGGCTCATTGCCAGTTCTGTTTTTCTGGTGCTGGCTGCATAAGGATTGAATCCCAACCCTAGCACCTGTTAGTGAGACAACCTTACACAAGTCACTTAGCAATTTGAAACTCATTTTCAGTTTTGTAAAGTAGAGACATTAGAATCTTAACAGGATGAATTTTTTTTAGTGTTTGCAATTTTTGAAACTCATTTTCAGTTCTGTAAAGACATTAGAATCTTAACAGGATGAATTTATTTAGTGTTTATAATTTATATTATATGTATCTGTATTTGTACATTTAATGTCTCATATATACACATACATCTATATGCGTATAGATCATATAGATATATGTGTATATATGATTAGATATATGTAGGTATTTATATTTTTTACTCATTATCCCCTCCCACAGAGAAATTTTCAGTATTTACTAATTCAATGTTTGTGGCCTTTTTATAGAATATAACTTCCATGAATAATGACAATTTGCTGTATAAGAAGAATTGATTCTTTAAAATATGTTGTCTCTAAAGTAAATTTGTTTCAGAATATAAACAAAATATGTTAAAGGTACATAGGACAAAGCTATCATTTTCTTATAAATCTATTAAAGATATTTATGTTTGAAGTAGTCACTTCTATTTTTTTTGAGGCTTAAGCTTCATGTGGCAAACTGAAAAATAATATGAAAAGAAAGGAAATAAAACAAACAGAACCCTTCCCTATGTTACTTTAGACCTTATTTTTCAGCTTCCATTTCTAGACTTTAAAAGAAAGAGTCCATTTCTGTTTATCTTCAAAGTTAATGGCTATTACTTGTTGACAGTTTTAACAGATTCACTTAGAAGGAGCTGACTAGATTGCTCTGTGACAGAGTCAGCAGGCATTCTCACCCCCAGCTCAAGCAATCTATAAACCCAGCATGAGAGATCATGATAAAATCAGTTGTGAAACTCATACAATGGGTGAAATAGGTAGTAAGTCTGCATTTTTCATAAATTTTGAGGGGAAAAGTGGCACGGCAGTTAATCACAGCATGATAATTTCAAAATGACTTGCTGATGAGTTTCCCAAAAAGACACTAGTAAATCATTGAGGAGTATGGGAAAACTATTTGCTAAGCATAATTTAGCATGTTTTCTGGGTAGGCCATTTATAAAGTATCATACCAATTCATTGCCAAAAGAAAGGTCTAGATTCCTCCTA
Source organism: Scalopus aquaticus (assembly GCA_004024925.1). Taxonomy (NCBI): domain Eukaryota; kingdom Metazoa; phylum Chordata; class Mammalia; order Eulipotyphla; family Talpidae; genus Scalopus; species Scalopus aquaticus. The sequence goes on from PVIJ01003595.1 coordinate 35,245, forward strand.
TTCTGTGCACACTTCATTTAGTTGGTAGAAATTGTTTAATTATCTCAACTATATATGCAGTTGAGGAAGTTAAGCATCCTTTGGAATCTTTTGAGTTTCTTCAAACTATTTTTTTGAGATTCTAAAACACAACATGCATCGGGGTTGGAATAACATTTGACCCCTAGAATATTTGAATCTACCAAGTTCCTTTCCTGACTTCTCTTGCTTCTACCCAAGACTTTGTCCTCCCACACACCCATTTCCACTAATTTATGCCCACACATTTTCTCTGATTCTTCAATTGAGTATTCTTAAGATTAGTCATAAGTAATCTTTATTAAGAAATGAGATCAACAGCTAAAAAAAGACAGTCTGACATACAAAACACTATTCCTTACCCTAGATTTAGAGACATTTTTGAATAATGTGTCTGTTTATGCACTCCTTCAAGAAACCTACTTTAAAGCAGGGCAAATATTTAGGGGAATGCTTTGTCTTATGAGGCAATTCCCCTTATTGCTTGAGACCCCCTCATCTCCTCTCTGCTTTATTCCCCAAGCCCCTTTTCTGTTTCTTAGCACAGCATATAAACCTTTTTCTCATCCCATTTACCTCAGAATTTATAACCATATAAATTATCTGCACATATGTAATTTAATTTGATCATCTTCCTTCTAATCTCTCCAGTGTTCTTTTGTTTGCTCATCTAGCCTAAGAACCCAAAAGGGTTAGGGGTTTTTCCCCTGTTCTCCATGGTTTCATAAGGTCAGTCCATGATGGCAACTAAAATTGAGTATTTCTCTTCAAAATAGTCTGTTCTTTCTACTTTTACAAACTTGAATTGGATTTATAATTACAGGTGTTATACATTAATTATCTAAATTATCATATTCCTTTTGTATACTTCTATCTTAAAAATCAGTTTGAAAATAGGATATCTTTTAGAGGAAATGATTTCATAATGGATTTTTTTTAATAGTCTTAATTTGTTATCTGCTTGAAAGAAGTACCATGCTTCATGAAGTATTGTTGACATTGAGTAAGTTGAGATATGCATAAACATTTAGATTACTATTTTAATTATTATTTTTTTTTTGCATAGAAGAACTGGGGTGTAGGCCAGAGGTGGGAGGGGTGAGAGGATTCACCAGAGACAGAGTGGGGAGCAGAACAGGCAGATTGACTGTAATACACTGCTGAGGGGAGCAGCAGGAGAGACAGAAGAGGCCTACTGCACCATATGTGGTTTAGCTCCCTGACCGGGGATGGAACACAGCCCATAGTGGTGATAACGCTGATACTTAACCCATAGGCTGCCATGGAGGACTGATGTTTTAATATTTAAATTTAATAAAAATTGATATGTAATTTAAATTTTAAATTTCTCTAGAAATACTCTAGTGCATGAACTAATACATATGCTTAGATAATCTATTGAGTTCTGCGATATAAAATATTTTCTAAATGATACTCTGATTCAGTTGTACCTAATAGTAAAACTAGTAATGGGTTACTGATATGTTTTCACTGATTATTAGGCCTTATAGTGTGATGAAAGGAGTATTTACTACATCAGGACATGGAGACATAAATTGAAATCCCTCTTGCTACTGGGACTTTTAAAAGAAATGTTTGAATAAGCTATTTAAATTCTCCAGACTACAAATTCCTTATCAGTAATAACGAAGATAGTAGATTAAAGGATATCTAAATTCTTCCAGAACTAACATTGTATGCATTTCATGAGCATTGCTGAAATAGTAGTAGAACATGGTTCGTTTGCTTAGAATTTATTCAGGCAAAAAAAGGCAGTATCTTTTTATTAAACTTGATGAAGCATCAATGATCAGCATCAGCTTCAAACCACCCACAGATATTATAATTGCCTTGGCAATCTTAGCCAATTAATATCACATTTTTACAAAAACTAAGTATTTAAACTGTACTTCATGCAGAGGACTGTTAAAATCATAACACATTTTATTTTTAACAGTTACCAAAGGAAACTTTTACAACTGATTATAGAAATAAAAGTGACTTAATTAACATAGTATTTATTCCATCTCATTTCATTTCATGTGTAAGTCATATCTGCTGAGGGCACTCTGTCCCTTGAAATATAAAATGAAATACACTCAAACTTTGATTCATGTATATTGAAGAAATGAGTTTCTCAACCAAATAGCTCCAGGTATTTTTGCTATGGGGAAAAATACCTACATTTACTAAATTTTGAGTATTTTTAATATTTCAGTTCTTTCAGTTAGTTGTTTTTTCCAGTCTGTTGTTTAAAAATTTCAGACAAAAGTATGGAATATACTATATTAATTTACTAATGGCAATTAAAATATATTAACTCTACCACTTTGAAGTTTTTGTCTATGACCCCTGTGGCTCATTTCAGTCTAATGGATTTATGTTGATCTGCCCTGTTCTGACTTGAAGATAAAACTTGAAGTTCTAACTTTTCTTGCTAGTTCATGAAGGATAAGCTTCCCCAAGATGATCAGAGAAGTCTGTTTATACAACAGGCAAACATCTAATTATAAAGCATCTGACTTTCATTATAGGAGTTGCCTTTCCCTATCATATGAGATACCCTCTTCTCGCCTTGACAGCACATGTCCCCATTCCCTAGATCAAGATAAATACCCTCATTTTCATCATCGACTTTGGAATTCATACTATACAGATAGGCAATTTATTGCTTTCTCCTGCTAATCACTCTGGTACTAATTTCATTGCTCAACTAGCCTGAGAAAAACCTATAGGGGTAGGTGGAAATATCTTCGCCATCCTTTAATTTCATATTTTCTATTTCTGATGTTCACTGACAACTTTTTGCAAAAGCAAAAAGTCAATGCCCTCAAAATGGTCAAGTAGATTTTCTTAAGAGACATGGAGTAATCTTTTGTCACCTTTTTATAGAAACTAAAGGTCAGTCAAGGCCCAGTGAGCCCAAGAAGGTTTATTATCATTAAATAAAGAATGCAGATTATTTTGCAGTGAGTAGCAAGATTCCTAAAGGCTAGAAGCTTCTGTTCTTGCCTAAGCCCTTCACCCTTCCCAAATCCAAGAAGAGATCAATATGCTGTAAATTTCTGCTCTTTTTCTAATCAGAGGGAAAAAAAACAAAACAAAACAAACAAACAAACAACAAAAAAAAAAACCACTGCTCCCTCTTTTATGACCTAGAAGAATGTATTTTGGGGATCTCATCTAACTTTAGGTTTATCAGTAGATATGTTCTAAGAGTATCATCATTGCTCTTACTCCACTTCTTTGCCATGTGAAATCTCCCCTTCTCTATCCTTAATGTATCAGGTCCTAAAATACAGGATACATGTTTCTGTTCTGTCCATTACTCTTTAAATTATAACCATGTGAAATCTCTACATGTATATTTATTAAATTGATTGATTTTCCTTTGTGAAATCCTTTTAATAATATTTTTGATTTCTTGTCCAGACAAAAAGAGCCCAGAGGGCTGACTTCTTTAGTGCTCCAATAATGACATGAATCAGCACTTTCAGGATTACAAAGTCATGTACTTCAGTAGATTTAGAATAGAATTAGAAAAGAATTTTTATTGTTTTTACATTTCTAATTCTCAAAAGTATGTCATAAAACTACATATATATCCATACAGTTTTAAGATACCATATAAAGTTTATTAGTTTAAATAGGTAAGGTATTGGGGTCTCTCTGGTAGCACGGGGGGTTAAAGCCTCAGTGCTATCAAGCTATTGCCAGCCACTGCGGAAGGAGTTCGAACCACCCCCCCCCAATCCCTCTACCCTATCTCCTCCCCACCAGACTGTTGGCCCACATGGCACAGCAGACCTCTCCTGTTTCCCCCACTGCTCCCCGTAGCAGTATCTTTCTGTCAGTTCGCCTGTTCTTCTCCCCACTCTGTGTCTGGTGAATCCTTTCACCAGCCCACACCTCTGGCCTGCACCCTGGCTTGTATGCATAAATAAATAAATTTTTTAAAAATATTTATTTGTATTTATTTATGCATACAAAAACTGGGGTGTAGGCCCAAGGTGTGGGGGGGTGAGAGGCGAGACAGAGACAGAGTGGGGAGCAGAACAGGCAGATTGACTGAAATACACTGGTGAGGGGAGCAGCGGGTGAGACAGGAGAGGTCTGATTTGCCATGTGGGAAGCCCCCTGGTCAGGGATTGAACTCATGCTGCAGTGGCCCTGGATAGGTTCATAGTGCTGTGACTTAACCCATTGCACCACCAGGGAGACCGATTAAAAATAAATCTTAAAAAAAATTTGCTTAATCCAAATCCATGTAGCTCAAAAGATAGACACTAAAATATACATTTTAAAAATAATAATTTTAATTTTTGGTACAGTTGGAAAATGTTATTGGAAACAAAATATAAAGCTTTTTTTAATATATATTTTTATTGTTGTTTTTATCTTTTACATTTTTTGTATTCCGCTTGGGTAACCCACCACCAATTCACCCGTGATTCATCTTCGTGGTCCCTTGTGTCCTTTTCTACTCCATCTTGTGCCCTTATCCTCCCCCTCTTCCATCCCATGCCCTCCCGGTGAGTGTCTCTCTCTTATTTGGTTTCCCTATAGTCCTGTTATAAGTGAAACCGTTCGATATTTTTCTCTTTTCTTTCTGGCTTATTTCACTGAGTATGATCCCCTCTAATTCCATCCATGTCGCTGCAAATTGCATTTGCTTATCTTCTTTGAATGCTGTATAGTATTCCATTGTGTATTTGTACCACATCTTCTTGATCCAGTCATCTATTTTTGGACATATGGGTTGCTTCCATACCTTTGCTATTGTGAACAGTGCCGCAATGAACATACGGGTGCATGTATCCCTTTGGATTAGTGTTTTTGTGTCCTTTGGGTAGATTCCCAAAAGTGTTATTGCTGGGTTGTATGGAAGCTCCATTTTTAGCAGTTTGAGGAATCGCCATACAGCTTTCCATAGTGGTCAGACACAGAGACCAATGAAACCTAATGAATACCCAGAATTAAAGCCACATATCTATAAACAGCTAATCTTTGACAGAGGAGCAAAGAAAATGCAGTGGAACAAGGACAGTCTATTCAATAAATGGTGCTGGGAAAACTGGACAGCCACATGCAAACAAATGAATCTAGACTACTACCTCACACCCTGCACAAAAGCCAACTCAAAATGGATAAAAGACCTGGACGTAAGACCTGAAACCATAAAATTTATAGAAGAAAATATAGATAAAGCTTTTTTTTAAAGATTTATTTATTTATGCATACAAGCTGTGGTATAGGCCAGAGGTTTGGGGCAGTGAGAGGGTTCAACAGAGACAGAGTAGGGAGCAGCACAGGCAGATCCACAGAAATGCACTGCTGAGGGGCGCAGCGGGCGAGGCAGGAGAGGTCTGCCACACCATGTGGGAATCTCCCCGGCCAAGCATCGAACTCACGTAGCCGCTGAGGACAGCTCCACAGCGTAACGCTTAACCGCTGTGCCACCAGGGAGGCCCCCAGCCTGATATATTTTTAAGATCAATGACTGGGTATATCGTATGGTCAAATAAACAGGACTCTTTCATTTCATTCTACATGCAAAATATAATGTATGTTGATTTTTACTGTAACTTATTTTGGAATATCACCATTTATCTTAATGACAGCAATTTTATCTGTATGTGTCTAGTGACTAAACTCTCTTTTGAGCTAATTCCAAATGAGTTCTTGCTGTACTGAAGCCAGATCTGTGACATATATTATTAGCATATATTGTTATATTGTTAAATCAAAATGTTCTGGTTTTATTTTGGGTTGATTATGCAAATCATTTTTCTACCAAATCATTAAATTAGTATATCGGATAAAAGACACAGTTTTAAAACACTCAATTTGCATGCATTCTTTTATAAATCCACATTAAAATAGATGAAGAATAGGTGAAATAAAAATAAGTGTAGCCTCAAGTGATTTATGTCAAAGTAAGCTAAGCACTATCTTATAAAACTAGAGAGAGAGTACAAGGGAATTACAAGAATGCTGAAATATGTTAAAACCCCAGTGACTAATATCACTAAGGCATTTTTCTTAGAAAATAGCTTATTTTATTATAATAGTGCAAGCAACTCATTTTCCCTCAAGATTTTTGCACTGTCTAGCAAATAGGAACAATAATCAACATTGTTTGATTAAAATGATACATCCCATGTAATATCAAAGAAAATCAACATATGTAAAATCGTTTTTTTTAAGATTTATTTACTACCAGAGAAGCCCAAAATATGTAAAATCTTTAAAATCATCTTTCATTCATGCACATGTACCCACATCAACAGCCCTTGACAACTCCTCATGCCAGATTGTGAGGTGTAATGCAGATTTTAGGAGTTAAAGTATCTTATATTCATACCAATGAAGTTCAGTGTTTTGTTTTTTTGTTTTGTTTTGTTTTAAATTAATTACATTTTTAAAAAGATTTATTTATACATACAAGCTGGGGCACAGGCCAGAGGCGTGGGGTGGCGAGAGGGTTTACCAGAGACAGAGCGGGGAGCAGAACAGGCAGATCAGAAATATACTGCTGAGGGGAGCAGCAGACAAGGCAGGAGAGGTCTGCCGTGCCATGTGGGATTCTCCCCGGCTGGGCATCGAACTCGCATCATGCGCTGCCGAATGCTCCACAGCGCAGCGCTCAAGCCCTGAAGTTCAGTGTTTTTTAAAACATTATTGTTCAGTAAGAAAAAAAAAATAGTAGGAGATTTAAAGTATATGCAGAAGGGCCATTGAGCAAAAACTACAACAACATTGCCCAATAGAAATATTTCTATTATATTAGTCACAGATGTAAGGTATATACACAATTTTAAACTTTCTTGTAACCATATTAAGAAAAGAAATAAGTGAAGTTAATTTTAGTGATATATTTGATAATCCAATATATCAAAAACATTTTTCATTTCATTATTGGAGTATTTCACATTATTATTTTTATTGCCCTCAAAATTCTGTATGTCCTTTATGTACTTATAGTATATTTAAATTTGAACTGTGCTCAATAGATGCATGTGACTGTTTTTATTGTATCACAAAGCTCAGATCAAGATAGTTATTTTTTAACAGTAGCTATAAGTAGTAAACATCTATTTAATAAAAGTTGGCATAAAACTGAATGGAAAATAATTTGAAACATGTTCAAAGTTTAAATTATAATGTAGATCCTTTTTAGTAAAATTATCAACTATAGCTTTGATTAAAGTGAAAATTAATCATATGAAAATCACTTGATTGTGCATGATTTATTTATAATACTAGTTAACACAAGTTACTATATTATGAGAAAAATTTACAAAATAAAGTTTCAAGCATGACATGACAAGAGAAGAAAAAAATCTATAGGTTTTTTCTGAATACATCTTCAAGAATGTTATTTGGCAATTTATAAATCTATTAAACTGAAATCACTAGTGATGGTGTGTGAAATAAATTCAGTTTATTCCATAAAATAGAATGAATTAGTTTATTTCATGGTCATTTTAGGTATACCATAAAGATAATTAAAACATAAATTTTACTATTCAGTCAGAAATCACTTTTATTACTTGTGATTGATAGTGACTATAACCATCAAATTCTATTGTCTGATGACTATCTTGGGCTTTTGCTATAAAATTTGCTTTCTACTAGTCTTTGGAATATAATTGCATTAGATGTAATTTGAATTTGATCTTTTTTTTTTCTTTTGCAAAGTTGCAAATCAAGATCAGTATGTTTAGAATCAAGTAGAATTGTGAATTTGGAACCAACATATTAATGCAAAGTTGTGCAAATATTTACTGTATTTTAAATATCAGCTGAGATCAAGACTAATACTTGGCAAAGGTGGGATATTTTCAGGTTTAAATATGGAGTACTCTATGAGCTCACTTTAATATATTTTCTAGATACAGCTTTTTGTGTTTAGTTTTTATACCATTTTATAAACCTGGAAGCAGTCAACTATGAATATTAGTATTAATGATTTTTTTAAAACATTTATCTCATGCCGCAGTGGCTGGCGATAGCTTGATAGTGCTAGATTTTAACCCCTGTGCTACCAGGGAGGCCTTGTTAATATTTTATTGTAAAAAGGACAGTTTTTCAACAAGTAATTGAATATCATCACTATAAAGATACTAAATTAAAATGGTGAGTAGGGCACAGAAGACAAATGGAACACTCATTACTAAGGAAGAAATATGGATTACTATGGGACTGTGGCAGAGTGTGTCACAGTTATGAAAGCAGTATTGTAAGAAGAATGTAGGAAAGGCAGGCACAAAAATAGGATGGGTGAGGGAGAATACTACAAAGAAATAGGGACATCTTCACTGATTAAAAGTAAGCCATTAATTAGAAAAGATTTAAGAGGACATATTTTGGAAAAAAAGATGGTTGAGTAGCATGTTCAAGGATGCAATGATGAAAGTACAATAAAATAATTCTTTTTTTTTTTAAGAAATTTTATTTATTTATGTATACAAGCTGGGGTACAGGCCAAAGGCACGGGGCGGCGAGAGGGTTCACCAGAGACAGAGTGGGGAGCAGAACAGGCAGATCAGTGATACACTGCTGAGGGGATCAGCGGGCGAGGCAGGAGAGGTCTGCTGCGCCATGTGGGATTCTCCCCAGCTGGGCATTAAACCGGCATCGCCCGCGGCCAACAGCTCCACAGCACAGTGCCCAACTGCTGCGCCACCGGGGAGGCCCCAATAAAATAATTCTTAACTTATAGTGAGGTGAGACAGAATTCAGTGAGTTTATGAAATAATTAGAACTGAATTCAAGATCAGGGATAACCTTCATATAGCTCTGGAAAACTGTCTGAATCAGAGACTCAAAGTTAGAATTTAATACAGTTGCAAGGAGGACATTTTACATTTTCAAGGGTTTTTGCAGAGAAAGTCTGGTCAGTTATCCAATAAGTCTGTCTATTTGATGCCATCTATGTCTTGAGGCAAACAAGGAGGATCATTAAAAATTACCCTGTATATTTAGAACCTATGTTCTGGAAGCTAGGATGTTTAGCAATGTCATAAATTTGAAACTCTTACTTTCAAGTTTACTGATTTACCCAAAGATAATTCTTTGTTATTGATGTTGTTTTTGACATGGCTTCTTTGCAAGGCCAGTCCTTGGTTCTTTATCTTTCAACCCTTAGTTGAAACCAAAGGGAGGGCTACTTTTTTGTTTAGTTTATACTAAGTAAGTGTGACAAAGATATTATTAAATATCCTGTGGGTACAGAATCACTGGAAAACTCTTGTGGGGATGAGAAGGGTATTTTTCTATCAACGTAATTGTCAAATATTTTATATTTTTTTGGTTAATTTATATGGAAATGTAATAAGTTTATGCTTTCCCTAAGCTAAATATAATCAATTTATGATTTGGAGACTATCAGTTTCGTAAAACCAAGGAAAGCTACCTGTGTTAGTCTATTGCCAGATCAAGTATGCATAACTCATCATAACATCCTTCTTAATCTAAATTGTAGTATTTCAGAGAGATTTTTGGTTTAAAAAATTACTAACCTTATTTTTAAGATGTAAATCTAAGGAAGGAAATATTTTTATAGTAAACAACAACAACAAAAAACTCCTAGATATTATTTTTCTATTGATATGATTTTTCTCAATAGTTATATGTTATTCCAAGACACAAATCTTTGAATTTTACAGTCTCATATTATATACAAATGTGATATAATCCCAGTCCAATCCTTGTTTGAAAGCTACATGTTAACTGCTTGCAAAATTCTACCCAGTTTTGGGCCTCCCCGGTGGCACAGTGGTTAAGCGCTGCGCTGTGGAGCTGTCGCAGCGGTGACACGAGTTCGAAGCCTGGCCGGGGAGATTCCCACATGGTGCGGCAGACCTCTCCTGCCTCACCCGCTGCTCCCTTCAGCAGTGTACTTCTGATCTGCCTGTTCTGCTCCCCGCTCTGTCTCTGGTGAACCCTCTCGCCGCCCCACATCTCTGGCCTGTACCCCAGCTTGTATGTACAAATAAAATAAATCTTTAAAAAAAAAAGATTCTACCCAGTTTTATAGCTTCTCTATAGAACAAATCATTAGTTCTAGCCCAAATACCCCTGAAGGAACCCTAAAGTAATATATTGTCCAGGTTTTTATTACATATAAATATATATTTCCAGGTTTTTATTACATGTTTCTGATTGCTAAATCCCTTTCTTGCTACTATATTCTATTTCACGTAGATTCACACACACACAAACACACACAAATACATGATTATAGAACTATAACTGTAGAAGAGGTTTTATGTATTTCTAGTGATTCCTGTGAAAATTATTTCAGTAAAGGTGTGTACATAGAAATTTAAAAGGCAATTAATTTATCTGCTATCATTGTACTATATAAATCCAGATGAGATTCTAATTTCAGTACTCTACTTCCCAAATGCTGGTTTCAGTGTTTCCTCCATAAGAACAAGTGGAAATTTGCTTTATCAACTTAATTCCTTCATATTTGACTTAATTTTCTTAAACACCTTATAATTTGGAGGTCTTTGTGTCTGATAATCTGTGGCTCAGAAATCCTGGCTGCCCTATATATAACTTAAGTATGAATGTTTAGTAATTTTTATTACTACTTTTATTTTTAATCTAGGTCAAGATGCAAAAGATAATTACATAAGCATCATCACAGTTTGAGAGTAAATTAAATTTAAAAATATTTTGAATCCCTTGTGAGAAAGAGGCTAAGTTCCAACTAATATGACACATCCATATTCTTGATTCTATCCATCTGTTCTGGGGTATTAAATAAATTAAGTTGCCAGATAGAATGATTTTTGTGTATGATTAATGAAATGAAAATTTCAGGATATTTCTCCAGGATCATTATATGTTTCATTTGGATATATATTAAAATTCAGTAGCCCTTCCAGTCGTATTTACTATATTGAAAATTTATATAGAAATTAAAAAGAAATTGCAACTGAAAATATTGAGGATATTATGAATCATGAAGTCAATCTCCTAAGAATAACTATTAAATATTTTTGAAGCAGTTGTTAGAATAGTTTAATTCTTCAGGGTCTCCCTGGTGGCGGCAAGGGGTTAAATCTCGGCACTGTGAAGCTACCAGCCCCCACTGCAGCATGAATTCCATCCCCTGCCAGGGAGCTTCCCACACGGTGCAGCAGACCTCTCCTTTCTCTCCCGCTGCTCCCCTCAGCAGTGTATTTCAGTCAGTTTGCCTGTTCTGCTCCCCCTTCTGTCTCTGGTGAATCCTCTTCTCCCCCACACCCAACACAGCTCTGACCTATACCCCAACTCTTGTATGTATAAATAAATAAATCTTTAAAAACAATAAAATAGTTTAATTTTTCAATTTCTAATTGATATAATTTCTTAATTCTTCAATTCTAAATTCCTCAAATTTCAGTAAAATGATTTTATTTCTAATAATTATGAATTCCTTTTTCTTATGAATAAAGACAGAGTTCCCCAAATTTTAAAAATATTTTGAAAGACAACCAAAAAAATAGCAAAGTATCTGGAAAAACTTTGAGATGCCATGGAATATAAGGAAATAGCTATTATTCTATAATTCTGGAAATTGGTTAAGTTTTTGCTGAGGTTTTGACGATCAGAGTCATTTCAACACTTCTGACAGTCTTGGGAAATAAACAGTTCTGGCTCCATAATTTAAAGGGTTCAGAATATACAAAAAATATTGGGACCTTCCTGGAAACAAGGTAATCAATCTTGCCTACCCACAGGCCAGCTGTCTCAAGTGTAAAGGAAACAACTAGAGATTTCAAAGTCCCAGCTGCAAGTGGTCAGCTTCTTGGTGGGATTGGCAAGAAACTCTACCTAGTTTACTACTAGTTGTACAGTGGTGCTGCCTGTCTGGGGCAAGAAGGCTGCCACCTTGCCTCTCCTAGACTCCTCGGATCCATGTCTCAGTCCAACACTAGTGATCAAGACCAGTCCCTCTTGATGGTGGAATGTGGACTTCCCTGACCAAACAGCCCTGTCACTGCCCTGATTGGAGCCTGGCAGACAATGAATAACAGGGCCAAGGAGGAATGGGATGGTCAGTAAGGGTTGGCAGGAAACGGCTGTCCAGAGAATCTTGGGAAAGAGATGATGGAGCCATGAGCTGAACATCAAGGCCCAACACATTGTCCTTTTTCCCATAGACTTCATATAATACTAGTTCAAAGATAAGCTATTTTAAGACTTTGCAATGAATTAAACACTGAATGCAAACCTTTCTATGTGGAAACCTGGTGACCTGAGTACAGAACTGGGCATAAGGTATATAAACTCTAGGAACTACTCCAGTTTGCCTTGTGGCACAAAAGTAGACATAGACTACAATAAATTAGCAACCAAGAGTGTACTCTGATAAAATTACCAAAACTGATAAGGAGGCAAATATGGTCTCAGGCTGCCATTTGCCAAACCTGGCATACAGCGTATCAAAGTAATGCAAAATATTTTGAGTGATTTTATAATGGATACAAACAGAATTTCCAACTCTCTCGATGGGCGTTTTGTGATAGGGTTTTACTTCTCTGAACTAGATTTAGTTAATACCTTCCCTGCTATAAACTCATTAGTTCCATGTTATTAATGTAAGGTCCATTAATCCAGGAATATCCCCCACAGAACATCAGGAAAACTTCCTTCCTCAGACAGAAAACTAGATTTGTCTTTGAACAGATTTTAGGAGATGGCTTGTATAATTGTGTCTAAGGAGGAATTTGAGACAGGACTATGTAAGTTTGGTTTGACAATCTCAAAATGCTATAATATAAATTGGTTATAGAAAATTGAAGTGAGATTCATGAAGGAAAGCATACATTTGAATCATCAGGTCCAAATAGGAAGGGATAGAATCATGGTTAAACGAGAGCCTAGATTCAGACATATATATTGCATTTTTATTTTTTGTAGACGGGATTAGAAAAAAGGGCAGGTTGCATAGTTGTGGGGACTTCCACTGCATAGTTCCCTATCAACACAAACATATATATGTATATTTATGCATATATATAAATGATATGGTCTTAAAGAAATACTGTGCTAACTTTATAGAATTCTATATTTATTATGAAATGGCAATTCAATTAAAATATTTGTCTAGTTCTGATTTTTTATATTCTCATAAAATTAATAATTGGACAATATGTTATCATTGTTAACCTAATAAATACAGTTAAAGTGAGTTTATACAATTTAACTTCAGTTTTGCAAACTAGAAACTCTGATATAGAAACACAAATGAAAGTACATTCCATTTTTTTTGTTGTTTTTTTCAAATTAAAATTTTGTTGTTTTTCTTTTTAAGATTGATTTATTTATGCATACAAGAGCTGGGGTGTAGGCCAGAGGTGTGGGGGTGAGAGGATTCACCAAAGACAGAGTGGGAGCAGAAGGGTGGATTGACTGAAATACACAGCTGAGGGGAGCAGCAGGTGAGACAGGAAAGGTCTGCTGCACCAGGAGAGCTAGCTTCCTGTTAGGGGATCAAATTCATGCTGTAGTGGCTGCTGATAGCTTCATAGTATTGAGACGTAACCCCTTGTGCCACCGGGGAGGCCCAGTTTTGCAGTCAGATTTCTAAGTTTTGGTGTTAATTTTTTTTTTCCCTAATCTTTTTGTTTGATTTCTCTGTGTTCTCCTATGAGTGAAGCCATATATATGTATTTGATCTTTATCTTTTTGCCTTATTTTACTTAGCATAATTGTGTCCAGTTCAACCCATATTGTCACAAATAGTATTCTGTGTGTGTTTATGTGTGTGAATGATATTTTCTTTTTTCCGAATATTTTAACACCACAGGTAATTATTTGGCTGTAACATATTTCTCTGAGGGATTCCATGAGGCCAGACAGTTCCATGTATGAGAAAGAAATACAAGTTACTATCAATTACCCTTTTCTGTGTATAGGTTCATTGTTCAATAGTGGGAAAATCTCATCACTGTCACTTTCAAAAATGTTTTTGAAATTTCTTCCTTTGTATTCTAATTTCCTTTCTTTTCTCTTCAAAACCTAAAATTCCTAGTTATAACTGGTAGGGTTGTTACCTGCATTTCATCAGCTTGGTTTCCATATTAATACTGAGAAGACTTTCTTACACACTCAACTGAATTGTCTTCTAAACAACTACAATTTCACTGAAGCAAAGGAGAAAACAGAAGTAAGATAATGTTAAAATATGGGGAAAAAAGAAAATATCTTATATCCCCATTAAATACCAGCCTACCCAGTATACCCTGTATGCGGATGAGTACAAAAATAATTTATATTCAAAACTTGTAGTAAATTGTGTTAAAAAGCAAATCCAGATTAGGTATGGGGTATTCTATTCAACAAGAATATTGTATTAATGGAGGAAGGATTATTGCAATAAGAGGTGTGGGACTCTTGCAATAGAGAAAGGTTTTGTCATAAGAGATGCTAGTTTCTCAAAGTCAGGCAGAAAGTGGCTTTGTTATATAGGACAAACAAGGTCTAAGGAATTGGAATGTGTAAATTGCATGATAATAACAGTTGGAAGGGATGATTTTTTACTGAATATAACTCATTTATTCATAGATATGTAAATACCTTACTAGCAAAAATAGTGTGTCATACCATAATCATACACAATTTATGAAAATTCATTCTCTCTTCACTCAACTTGAGATATTGTTTAGCTCTCTTTTTGACATTTATGGGTTAAAATTATTGAAACTGCCCTTTAATTTTCTGAAAAGCTATTCTATTTTGAGATAATTGCTGTGTGATTATCTACTCAAATTAAATTATAAAATTATTTTTTAAAATATAAGTAATGTGAAAAAATGTGATTAATAGCTACATATTAACTTGAAATATGTACCAATATATCCAGTCCCTATTAATTAAAAAAAATCATATCTGCCAACAATACATATCTATATTTAAATACTTAGAGGCGACATTTTTTCACCTATCTTCTACTTTCTTTAAAATAATGCATGTGACTACTTAGAAATACTTTTCCAATTTATTTTTCCAATATAATCATTTTTTTTATTATTTATCAGTTAACTTTAATCCAATGCCCAAGTAATTTCCTTAATACTTTCAAAATAAAACAATTTTCGTATGCAGAAAATATTAATAGTTTGCTCATGATTATCAGTTGTTTTAAATTATTCTATACAGATTTGATTAGAATAATATCCTATGTAGAAATTACATTTTGTTAAAAAAAAAAGATATTTTTCTCTTCTATGATACAAGACAAACATTTTTATACTAATTGGTTTACTTGCATGGAATCTCACATTTAAAATTTTGAAGGTTTTCATATTTTTCTGCACAACAATTCGTACTCAGTGTATGAAAAGTCTTTTAGTCTGAAAATAATTTGAGCCAAAGTTATCTACCAGGTGCAACTATTAAATTGGAAAATGTGCATTATAAAATAAAAGACATTCTGCAAAATAGAGTTAAATCAATTTGAAGAAAATAATTTCTGCTATAAACACTACATATTCTCATATGCAAACTACTTATATGTACTATACCATAAAACACAACGTGCAACATCAAACCATGTCCAATTTCTAAATCAAAGGATATGCATATAGCCATGAATTAAATGAAACATAACAAAAGAGTAAATAAACACAGATAGGATATATGGTTCAATCTCTTTTTCTCTCCCACTCTCTCTCTCTCTGTCCATTTCTCTCAATAATGAGCATATGAGTTTAATTCAGTACTCACACTGACATTTTTCACTTCCTACCCTATTCTGAGGTCATCTTTATTATACCCTTACACCTCTCAATATAACACTCACAGAGAACAGATCCTTTACAATTCGATGTAGCAGAAAACTTTTACAAAGCCCAGGTTATACTTCTCAACGTTATTGATTATTTTAACAGAGAAAGTAGGAAATTTTGATTCCTAATATTATAACAAAAGATACACAGAACACACAAATAATCGTGTAGTTATGCCAATTTAATTAAACCTAGACTTTAAACAAATTTCAGTGTGGTCAGTGCTATGTTCTTGCATAAGAGGGACTAAAGGAGAAAACTAATGATACAACAAAATTGATATAAAAACACATTTTAAGGATCTGGACTGAGAGATTCCCTTTGGTAGAAACAGATAAATATTTTGTAAATTTCCAGTGTGGGGAAAAATATTTGAGAACCATATTGTAATTATATGGGCTTAGGTAGAGATATATATTTACTATGTAGTTTACATTAATTAATATATACATACTTATATGTGTGTGTATACGTATACACACACATATAATATATCTAACAAGCCAGAGTGACAAAATCAGTTAAATAATTTGAAAAATAAAATTTCAAACTAAAAACAGCTTCCAGTTATATAATTGCCAATAAGATTTAATTTCAGTTATCTTAAAGAAGGGAGATATAAGAGAAAGAGCAGTGCACATTTTATTACTGTTCTTCATAAAACTGAAATAACAGTGGAGATCAATCTCTTGTGTATTTGAGTGCTTTGATGTATACTTTCAACCAGTTAATGTCACTGGAAAGTTTTTCATAATGGTATTTACCACTGTTATTTTTAACATTGCCAAGGTTTATCAAGTAGTAGATATTTAGATCATTTAAATAAGGTTGGGGATACAAATTGTTCAACAATTTATACCTTGCCATTTTGATTCAGATTTGATAGATTACAGAGTATTTTAAACTATATCATTGCATTTTTACTTGGTAAAATTCTTACAATTATTGGACTACAATTTAAAATACCTAGTATTATTTTATGATGTAAAGACTTAAACAGACTTTCACCTGAATCAAATTTTTGGACGTCAATTACAAATAACTTGGAAAACAGAAGTATATGATAATAATCTAGTAGTTGGAAGTGATTTTAGATTAAAAAAAATTAATAGTTATACATTTGGTAATTAAATCTTGGAAAGGCAAATGAGATTTTTTTGATAGAGAATCAATATTTAAAATTCAAATGAGATAAGCAACTTAGCAAATAGATGCGTAAATATATATGGTGACATTTATTATTTTAAAACACCAAAGATTACGATCAGATCATTATCTCTTAAAAAACTGGTTATTCACTTTATGGTCTCTCAAAAGATAATAGTGGGGATGCAATATAGAATACAATGAAGGATATTATCAAAATCAAATATTCTTAATTTTTATATAGGCCATATGATTGGCATTAAAGATAATCAGTGTTTCACAACACAGTCACACACACACACTCACACATGTGCACATTCTACTGCTACACTTAATAATTGATAAAATGCTTCTATATGCTTTACTATTTGTAAAAGAATATTAAGTATTTTTAAATTATAGTCCAGTAATTGTAAGAACTTTACTCAAGTGCAAATTCAATGATGTAGTTTAAAATACTTAGAAATCTGGGGCCTCCCCGGTGGCGCAGCGGTTAAGCGCTGCGCTGTGGAGCTGTCGGTTGCGGTGACGTGAGTTCGACGCCCAGCCGGGAAGAATCCCACATGGCACGGCAGACCTCCCCTGCCTTGCCCGCTGCTCCCCTCAGCAGTGTATTCTGATCTGCCTGTTCTGCTACCGGCTCTGTCTCTGGTGAACCCTCTCGCCGCCCCACGCCTCTGGCCTGTACCCCAGCTTGTATGTATAAATAAAATAAATCTTAAAAAAAAAATACTTTGAAATCTATCAAGTCTGAATCAAATTGGCAGACTTAAGTTGGCAGACATATTTTTTCTATATCTCGTTAGTTTTATGGAATAATTTTTGGAGTGCATCTACAAATAACTGGAAAAAAGAAGTATATGAATATAATCTAGTAGTCGGAAGTGATTTTAGAATTGATAAGTTATTTATAAAAGCTAAAGGTAGTGCAATATTTCTGCCTTTAGAATAAAGTTATGTAAAGTATGTACTAAAATTCTTAGCACATACATATAATAAGGATACTCACGTGAGGTAGAGATATTGTTAATTTTATTTGCCTAAACTCTGTGTAAGTTTTCCAACCATGTTGGTCTCTTAGGTTTTATGCTCTGCCAGCCATCTAGCTTATTAGGAAATCAAATTCCTTTATTTCCACATTTCAGGAAAATTGATTATCCTTCCTCATCAATGACCACTTGGCCAAAAATGAAATGTTACTTTTTTCAGTGTTCTGGAGCTATCCATCGATGCAATCAGTTTGTAATACATGCTTTTTTTCAAGACAGGAGAAAACGCATGCTACTAATTGGGAAGCGGTCAGACTCTGGCTAACGTTTCTTATAAATGTACTTCTGTTCTTGTGGGACAAGGGCAAGATGCTATAAGGCAGTTACAAATCAACTGTTGGGGAAAATTTTAATTGTTATACATTTGGTAATTAAACCTGGGAAAGGCAGATAAGATTTTTTTGATAGGGAAGTCAATATTTAAAATTCAAATGAAACACTCAATTAAGCCAATAGATTAAAATATATATGGTGACATTTATTATTTTAAAACACAAAAGATTAGAATCAGATAATTATCTCAGCCCCAAATTAAACTTGATTATCTTCTAAAATATACAAATTATATAATTGCTTAGTGTTCATTCACTGTCAGTAAACTACAATAATCTTTGATAATCAAACGTGTTTACTCAGAAAAGTATCTTACTCACTTGTCATTACAAACCAGTATAGTAAGGTTTAAATTAATCACAAATTGCAAAAAAAATCAACATATAAAGAAGGTATACATAGATAAAGACAGATATATGTATATATTAAATGAATTGTGTATAATTCTGTACTAGTGTTGATATATTTTCTGTGTGATGAATAGTATGATCCAACTTTAAGAGATATATAACTAGAAATTTTGCTGTAAAAAATGTTACAGTAAAGGAATATGAGGACAACAGGATAAGGAAGTGATACAGACATTGAGGCTTTGTGTAAGTTTGTGCAAGCTGTATATATGATTATTTCACTTAAGCCAAATATTAAGTATATATTCTAAAGAAAGATAACAAAACTTTATCTCAGTTTTACAATGTTGGGGGTTAAAATTATTTATTTTATTAATTTTGAAGATTATTACTGTTACTATGTAAAAACTGTATTCATATTTTAATTTTGTTTTGCTAGTGGTAACATGCATACAAAGAAGACTTTTACCTATATCTGGCATCAGTTTATATAATTAAATTTCTTCGAATATTATCTTATTCCTATCAGTGGGTTTAGAATTATCCATTTCAGAAGCCCAAATAAACTTGGATATTTGACTTCTTAAAATTGACTTTCATTTTGAAAATATGCCATTGCTGAGACAGTATTGAAAGTCTGAACTTTGAAACCACCCATTCTATATCAAACTTTTGCTCATTTTATTAGTACAGAAGTTGTATACGTCTAAAAGTAGAGTTGAGGAAGCTTGGAGAGTCTGCTACATACCTTGAAAATACAATCAACTTAGTATTGTTACAAGAACGGTGCATGAAATAATGAGTTGAGGACTAGGAAACTTTCATTATAGACTCAGTTCTGCTCTTGTGTCCCTTGTGGGCCTAGAATATGAATAAAATTGTTAAAAAAACAGAATAGGTATCTCCTCCATTACAAATGTGCTTAGTATATTCAAAGACACTGAAATACACACACACACACACACACACACACACACACACACACACACATGCAAACTGATAATATATACATGTAATTTGTATATGTGTGTGTTCATATATGAACTCCCTTATACCAAGGTAAACATCCACTGATGCAATGATATTAAAATACGCCATTATATATGTTAGCATTATATAGTGATAGCAAAATTTTATAACCTTCTCCCTTTGGTTTCCATGGACTTACACATCTGATTGAATTGAATGCATGACAAAAGGTGTTTGAACAACTATTTCAGAGAGAATTGAATTAATAGATAGTTCATGAATTTTGTTATTGCTTTCAAGAATTAAAGTCAATTTCACTTCAAAGAACATTATTTTCATCTTAATTTTTACAGCAAGCTGTTATTTTTATTGACAAGTAATTTCATCAGGTAATGCTTATATTTTCCAATAATAGTTTTATGATATTCTTAATATGTACAGACCCTTACATGTAATAGTAAATACAAATACAACAGATACTGTTGTAATATGTGCCTGACTGTATAAATTAATGTGGTGACTTGAAGTATTATAATGCACTGATTTACAAATACATTCCTTATGTACTATTTTATGTGTTACTATTTTTTTTTACCTCAGTCATCATTTGCTGTAAATCAGTCTATTTTATTCGGTTTGTATATTCTGATTTTCAAAATATTTTATGGACATCTTTTTTGATGTTTGCTGCAAACTGTTGTGGTTAGAAACATTTATTATCATTCTCTCGATGAGACCATCTCAGGGTAGTCCAGAAAAATCTGGTCAAAGCAAGCAAATTGACAGACCAGAATTCCAGCACATAGCATTGACCTTTCTATTTAAATTATCACAATGAAAATACACTATCGTTTCATTACTTATGTATTCATAGGGATTCTCATTTTAATTTTGAAATGTGTGATTCTTTATTAGGTGCATTTGTGTTTGCAAGTGTCTAAACACAAATATAGATAAATACAAATAAACTAGAGAGAATGCTGGAAGACTAGGGAAATGCTAGAGAGACAAATTATCTTCCTGGGTTACACACAAGAAGTTGGGACCTCTGGTTTGACCAACACTTTTAACTTCTTAAGCCTCAGTTTCTTCATTATAAAATATTTCAAACTATTTATGCTTATGCATCTACCAGTCTAGGTGTTTTTGTTTTTTTTTTTAATCTCTAACTCTAACTCTTCCAAGGGTGGATAAAAATCCCACAAACCACTCCATGCATGGAAAACACTTATTAATAAATGCAGATTAAAACAAAATTTTGTAGGATATTTAATTTAATACCAAAATGTTCTTTGCTGTCATGTGGACACTTGAATTTACCTATTTGGATTTGAAAACTATAGTAATTAAATGATTCTTCCTTTAAAGAGTATTATTTAATACCTACAACCTTAGTATACCTTCTTGTTTCTGTGTCATTCATTGAGTAGATTGTTTCAAAATGATTATCCAAGTAAATGTCAACAATTGATCATTTTATCCCATGCTACTAGCATTTTTAATCATAAATCATTGCATTTATTCAGAATTTTTCAAAACTTTTATCTGATTAATGGTACCTTTGTTACTTTGTTTGCTTAGAAATTTTACTGGGACATGTTCTAAGCATATATGTGCCATTCTTCCAAATCAGAATAAGAAACAGAGAGAGAGACATTTATTTTACTTACGGAAAGTATTGCATCTCCTCCTTGATGCATCTGCCACCATTTTTGAAATACTCTGGTTACAAAAGTAAAGAAGCAGAAGTAATGCAGTTTCCATTTAGACATTTTCTTATATGCAGAGTGTATATTTTGCTGTGAAATACAATAATGAAGGGATACTTTAAATACAATAGAAAATAATTTAACTTATAGATAAAATTATTTTAAGAAGCTTTCTATTTCTTTTTCATTGATTTCCATTTATGTCACTTATCCTTTAAATTACATTATACATTTTGGCACAATTGTAAAAGAAACTGTATTTTCTGTCTTGAGGTTGGAGCATATCCTTCTAATATTCAATGTATAGCAAGACTCTAGAGTGACTAAAGTACAGTAAGAGCAGAGGAGTATGAAGTCAGAGATTAGCAGGTTGCAAAGCACTTGTGCCTTGTAATCCTTATTAAGGTAAAGGGTTTTGAATACTAGAAGAGATCTTGGGAGAGTTTGGAACAAAAAGGTGACAGAATCTCTGTATACTTTGTAAGGATTGCAGTTACTGCTGTGTCATGAGTAGACCAGAACTACGTTTATTTTTAGAATGTATAATAAAGAGTCCACTGTTTTAAGAATATACATTTTCAGAGCATTACCCAATATATATTGTCACATTGGATAAGGAGGTAAAGCTGGAATTATTTGCTTTTGTATAGCGTTTTGTCTTAAGAGTATTGAATCAAGTAGTGTTTTTAAAACACTAACAATGACTGATACAAAAAAGAATGCTAAATATCAGTATATATTGGATATATATAAATCATCTTAGTTTCTAAACTTATATGTTCATAATTGACAATCGTAATGGGTTTTTGCAATTGTCCAAAAGTCAAGTTAATTCTATTACTCTTTTTTTTTAATTGAGGTAGTGATGTTTTACTATATGTTTTGGAAGTATTGATTCTCTTCAAATGTATGTTGCCATACCATAATCTCTTTTCAACTACTTTAATTTTTTTTCCTTTCTTAATTATCCTACCACAGAGAAGTGTAAGTAACTTTCCTAGGGTGACACAGATAGTAGGATACAAAACAGGAAAATCATATTCAGACATTCTGACCCAAAAACCCAGCACTGATAATCATTCCCATCTCAATGCAAATTTGAAAATCTGTCAGCATCTGCAGGGTTCCTGCTCTCAGAACAGTCCAGTTCCTCTTCACATTCCCTGGATCTTGACTCCTCCATTATTCATCTAGTGTTTCTTCAGCTCTCCCTCTCCAAAGGCTCATTGCTATTAATATTCAAGCATTTCCTAGTATTTTTGCATATCTGTAAATTTCTCCTTTAAAACAGCAGCCCTTTTTTTCCTTTCTTTAACAATCTTCTGAAGAGATTTTTAGCTTATAATGTCTGCTTCTTCAATCCCTGTGCTTTCCTATTTAAATAAATTTTCAATCTCATGTCTTGGGTTATATATTTGCTTCTCTTTTAGTCTCTTCAGTTGGTAATTATTCATTTAATTGCGCTATAAAGTTTGTTGAATTCAAATTCAGAGCCACCTATAGTCTGGTCAGTATAACAAAGTGGTAAGACTGGGTGGTTTAAATAACAAATTCATGTCTTTGTGATTCTGGAGGCTAAAAAAATAAAAATTCTGCCGAGCACCTCTCACCTCTCACTTTCAGATGATCTTGTTTTTAAGCCTTCACATGATCGTTCATCTGTATAACTTAATCTCCTTTTTAAGGACACTGGTATTGTTGCATTAGGAACTCCCCTTCTTCCCCATGAGCTCATTCAATTTAAATCAACTCTTTAAAGTCTCGGTCTGCAAATACAGTCACATTCTGAGATATGGAAGAGTGGGTTTCAACAAATGCATTTGGGGGAGATGTTCATAGTTCAGCCCTATATCCCCCAAATAAGAAAAAGTGGAAGTTATTTATTCAGAATTTGCTATACCAGGGTAGTCAAGAATCATTACTTGTGGTTGGCAAAGACACAAATGCAAAAGAGTAGGAACGCTATCTTGTAGGGGGAAAAAAAAAAGGGCCTGGGTTTACTTTCAGTAAAGACTGTTAACATGGGAAAACTGTAGCATTAATTATAACTCTAAAATTTATTATTTTTTAAATTTGTTCATTGTGATCAGAAATACTTATTTCTTTAATGCTGGTGGTTAAGTACACATAAGTGCAAGTCCATACCTTTTAAAGTAAAAACATAACATCTCTCCTTTTTTAAATGATTTAAATATAAGCAACCTTTCAAAATATCATCTCTAGATGTGAAATTGAAGAAATCAATACAATTAATAAATTGTGGAAATACTTTTTTTAAATATCAAAAACCATATTTCATCAAAAGTGACACTGTAGGAACTTTAGAAAATGGTGGTAGAAAATCTATCCCTTAATGTATCAACAATTCAACTTACATACATTTTTTTTTCTTAACTGGTAATATTTACTCTAAAGTTTTATGATGCATATTCATCTATGGACTATAGGGAGGGGATAGGTAGAGCTATTCCTAATCTTCCTAGTCGCTCCTACTTGTTAAATCTGTGTTCTTGGGTAAAACAACATTAAGAAAATGCTTTGATTTTCCCTCTGTGAAATCTGGACTGCTTTGCTAGAATTTTCACTTCCTGCATTTAACTGCAAAGTGCTTTTGATACATAGATTGATAAAACAAGTGACAAATGTGGTATTACATTGCTTCTTGAACTAATGCATCAAGGACTATCACTATAATACTTCATGTTTTGATCTAATCTTGAAGAAAGGCTAAATCAGAACGAGAAGAATTACATATAATTAATTCACCAGACCATGGCAGAACAAAGCAAGTATTTTAACATAATGTACCATAACAGGGATATCAAGCAATTTAGGATCAAAGAAAAATATTATGGCTTTACATCATTCAGATTTAATAGGAATATGAAGTCCTTAAAATATACAGCCGAATAAATGTGGACTCTGTTATGTCTTGAGTTGTAATACTGACTGCAATTTTGGGATTATTATTTCAAACGCCTTTAAAATTTATTAATTTCTTCCTAAATACACCATTATAAATAACTTAGTAGATAGATGTGTCAATTAAATTGATTTAAAAGTTTTCCGTTAAAATACAGAAAATTTACCAAAATCTTCAGTCTTAAAAATGTAATTTAATTTCTAATAAATTTTACCAAATTATAATAGGAATAAGAAGAATAACAATAATAATTTACATATATAGAGTTCTTAATAAGTGTCTAATATGGTTCTAAATATTTTAAATATATATTAGTTAATACATTGCACAATAATTTTTGCAACGTTAAATTCCATTGTAGGTTCTGAGAAATTACATCACCAAATTAATCATATTAATTAGACTAATTAAATGTATAAAAAGTCAGGATGGTCTAAATCTTACTGATGAAACAAAGGTTAATATATCATTTGGTTCTGATAATGCCTCTTAATTAGATAGCTCTAATCTCTGTTAACTTTCCTCCTTGTCTTTCAATCAGCTGCTGGAGGCACCTGTTGTTTTCTGCCCTGACTCTGGCCCAAGGCCCACAAATGCATGATAATCTCATTTGCTTACTCTATGCCGCATAAATAAAAGGTCAAGTAAATAGATCCCTTTCTGTCTTTAATATTTGTGCATTTAGTATTTATACAGATTTCCTTATTTGCATAGTACTGTATATAATCTTCCTAATTGCATGCTAAACTTGAATTCCTCCTCTCATACAATGTGAATTTTGTGAATCAGGTAATCAGTACATATACCTGTCTGTTTCTGTCGGATTATTGTAAATTGCCAAAAGCTACATTGTTTTTTCTTGCTCTTTTCACAGTATTTCAGTTATTCCAGAATCTTGAATGTTAAAACTCAACGTGTCCTTTGATTTTCATCCTGCTATTGAGAAACATTTACGAGCCATGGTCTATATGCTCACACTGTGGCAAGTGTGGCAGATACAGTGGTGACAGCACAGTCATCGTCCTGAATTCTTCAGGACAGCTCCTTTCATAGATTAACTTCTACTCATTTCCCTTGTCTAGATATATTAACAATGAAACCAAAATAAAAACTAGCAGGCAACCATAAATGAGAGACATTCAGCGAGGGAGGAGGAGGATTAGGGTTCAAAATGAGGGAGAAAAGAGCACAAGGAACTGTGGTGATGGTTCACGGGTTAATTGGTGGTGGGTAACCCACAGGGAATACACAATAATGTAAAAGATATAAATAAAAAAATAAAGATATACAGATTGTTCATATATATTTCTACTGCGAGGGGACCCAAAAATAAAAATTCTAATTTCATGAGTGCGCCTAAAGAAGAGACTGAATTTCTTAACTAGCATATTGGAAATATGGAAGAAAACTATTTCCTTTGTTTTCCTATGTAAATATATTTATTGTAGTATTTGAAGGAAAATATTCAAGCCAATCATATTTTTAAGTGACTGTAATGTGTAAGCACAAGGAACAAAAAAGAGGAAGGCCAAGGGGCATTAATAAGTTTTCCCCTAAACACTGTATTTGCATTATCTCCTCTGGAATACAGTAGAAGCACATGATGTTTTTATAGACTTTCCTTTATATATATGAAGAGACAGAGGTGTAAAACAGTTAAGTAACTTGGCTAAGATTAATGAAGTAAATCTTTCAAAATGGCACATGTATGTTAATACCAGAAAGAAAAAAAAAGATACTAGAAACAGAAAACATATATTCAGTTTAATTCCTGGAATGAGATAAGAATACTCTTTGTATAAACTTATTTTAAATAAATCATGTTTTCTTGTCATTTAAACCAATGATCCACTAATTTTTGTGTTAGGTTTAGATAGTAAATATTTGAGTCATGCGCCATGTGGTTTCAACTCCTAAGCTGATACTGTAGCGCAAACACGACCATAGACGATAAGTAAACCAATGGACATGACTATGTTCTGAAAATCCTTATATATAAAAACAAGTGGTAGGCTGGATATGTGAATTTAAAATTTAATAGCTGATGGATGTGATCTTATATCTTTAAATCATATACAGCACTGTAAACTCATGTTTCCTCAATAAAAATAATAAAATAAATTTAATAGACATTGAGAAAATACTCTCAAAAAATTACATTAATTGGATTCATCAAACAAATCATTTATAGCAGCATCTCATTTTATATATTAACTGGTAAGTGTTGGGATAATTGCTGGCAGCCTGGCTATATTCATCTTAGTTCCTTTGTAAAAGCAGAAACCTCATAGAAAGTTTAGATTTTCATGATTTTTTCCAAAGATATAATCTCAAGGCAGTGAGACAGGTAAAAACCAAATAGGTGATATGTTATCAAGCCAGTTGCTCCT
Organism: Scalopus aquaticus; assembly: GCA_004024925.1. NCBI lineage: Eukaryota > Metazoa > Chordata > Mammalia > Eulipotyphla > Talpidae > Scalopus > Scalopus aquaticus. Next base: position 61,923 of record PVIJ01003595.1, read on the forward strand.
TAATAAAGAGAATGAATTTCAGGCTCACAAGAAAACTCTAGAGAGGATGTACAAAAAGGATGTACAGAAGAAATCATTGCTTCAGAGCATTATTTCAGAGGCAGTACCAGAAAAATAATATATTATTTAGGACTCCTGTGTACTGTATCCCATTGGTCAACGTTTGTTCCATATGATTTTAGTTCTTCCGGACGTCTGAACTGTATCATCAGTAGTTGAAGCAACTTCTAGGTAAGCTAGATCCTACATCATGCTGTCTTATATTTCACATGTTCACAGAAGTTCCAGATATTAGCCTTAGTTAATAAAACTATACAAACCTAACAGGGCTTTAACAGAATTATCACAGAACTAAGATGAAGTACCCATCTGAAAGCCAGAACGTTGGTCAAGTTCAGATTGCTTTAAGTGTAGCTTTTATGTGTCAGGTAGAGTTCACTCACACGTAATTGCTTATGATGCTGTCTAGTTATGTTTAGTTCCTTTACTACAATTTTTTTTTAATTTTTTTTTATTTATGCATACAAGCTGGGGTACAGGCCAGAGGCGTGGGGTGGCGAGAGGGTTCACCAGAGACAGAGTGGGGACCAGAATAGGCAGATCAGAAATACACTGCTGAGGGGAGCAGCGGGCAAGGCAGGAGAGGTCTGCCGCGCCATGTGGGATTCTCCCTGGCTGGGCGTCGAACTCGCGTCGCCGCTGCCTACAGCTCCACAGCACAACGTTTAACCGCTGCGCCACCAGGGAGGCCCACTACAATTTTGTTTTAAAGAACAGTAATCACACAACAAGAAATCTAAACATCTAATAACTATAGTGCCCTTTTCAAGCTGTTGGTCAATTGTGATATCCTAACACAACTTAAATATAATGAATAAAACAATTTACAATCCTTGACTCTTCAGTACCTCCTGAGGTATTGTTTGATATTTATCACCTCTCTCCTGGGTCACCTATCCTTCCCAAATTATTGCAGAAGTGTTTTATCTCTGAGAAACTTGAATAGAAATCAAGAACTTGATAAATGTCTGACCTTTACTGATCATGCCCTTGTTTGAGGTGGTTATTGTTGAAATTTCCATAGATATTTTTCAAGATACGTGGAATAAATGATGCAAAGTGAATCCTCCATATGCTTGATGTAGATTCTACAGTTGATTGGTTAGTATCAAACATCATTCCTCATGAGAAACAGACTAGTACAACATGTATAGTAAATATACTTTACCTGAAGATTCAATGACACAAGAAATTCGAAGTAGTGAACTTGTAATTACAGCTTCTATTTCAGTGACACACTTTTTGTGTTCCTCTGTCAGAAATATTGTCCCTAAGTACCAGAAACAGAACCCTAGGTTATAAGAACAGAATTCTGTAAGTGGATCCTTATGTGAGATATATTACTACTTTCATCCGTATTCCTTGGAGTCATGTGAACTCACAATCTCATTTAGTGCCTTTTGCTTAACAAAGATGTTGCAACCAGGACAGTACCCCAAGCATGAAGATAGAATCATTAAACTGATGTTTTAGAGTCTTTAGTAATATATTTAGAAGTTCATTTAGACTTATTCTAAGTTATTGTACATTAACAACACAACCAGTATATCCCAGGGTCATCATCCCATTGTACCAACTCATTTGGAATAAAATGATTCTTTTAGTCTAAGAAAATGTTGTATGTATTATCATGCTGATAGACAAGTCCTCCGGTGAAACCATAGTTGGAGGTAGTTATGGAGGTGGTATGTACAGAAAATCTAACCCATATTCAGATAGTTTATCAATTCAGGTATGAATGGATTCCATTCATTTACGATAGATAAAATATATTTGGATAATCATAGGTGTCTAACTAGTCTCCATGAAGAACAATATATCATGGCTCAAAATCTCATTATACTGGAAATTCAGGCACAAACAAGTACCAATAACTGTATCAATACAGATGGAAAGGATTCTATATTTATTAGACCCATGATCATCTCCATTGCTAACATTCTGCCATTTTTGACCTCCATATGCTGATAATGAAAAACAATGGAGAAAATCAGGTTAGCTTCTAGAAGTTCTCAGTTCTCTTTGAAATTATATTGTAGTGTACTTTTCAGTATATTATTTGTGGAGGGAATTTCTGTTTACCATTATCTTCTAGTATCATTCTGTATGGTACTCTAATGAAAAAGTTCATTCCTGAATGGTGCTCTCTTAACCGAACCCATACATATGCCATAACCAACTATCTTCCTCTACCCATAAGTTGGTCATAAGGAAAAATCCCATTGTAGCAATAGTGTAGAGCTACAGAAGAGACTTCAGCGAATCAGAGCAGCTGATTCACAAGTCTTTAATTTATATTGACTCTGGACCTGGAATCTGACCTGAGGCTACTATCCCAAAATAGACTGCTGCTGAGACTACCCAATCACAGGACTTTATATATCTAAAGACCCCATTTCATTACACAGTTCTAAGAACTGCATTTACTTTTCAATTATGATCCAATAGCAGATATGGGCATTTTTGAGTGTTGGGAGATAGGGACTCATCTATTCAGGTTTAGCAAAGATTCCACACACATTCTTAATTCAAGAAGATTTCTATAGTTCATCTGGTGAGAGTGTTAGAAAATTTCAACTACCAGGTAAATTTTATGCAGTTCTCTTTCTTCGCTGAGAATCCACCAATTCTAAGTAAGCAGGCTTCTGAGTCAACAGAAAAATAGGTTGCATCAGTGTTTCAAAATATTTTCTTCCCTACAAATCCAAAAAGAGCAATGAAGTGCTATGCATTAAAAAACATAATGACACGGGAGATGATGTCACAATGATGGTAATAGGAGAGATTTCTTGCTTTCTCTGAAATGAATAGAATACTACATCACAAGAGTCCTCATCTCAGTTTGAAACTGATGTACTCCTTGGACATCAGAAACTACTACCAACCACCCCACAGAAAGCATTTTCATTGAACACTGAGTGGAAAGAGAGAAATTCCAAGTATCTGTGGTCTGGGGGAAGAGATATTAACAGCAGGACTGTCAATCCTGCCAATAGCCCTAGGAAGAGAGAGCCAAAACAGTGTGGAGTCACACATGTGCTTGAACAAAGGGAAACAAGCATGGAATAGCTGGGATGCTCAATACAGGTTAAGTTAATGGTAAAAAGAACAGAGAAGGAACTATCAACTGCATTCACCCACCAATCAGGATTGGTACTGACATGATGAAGTGCAGTGACAGGGCACAGACTGCCCAGTTTCACATATGGAATCACCAAAAGGAGGGGTACTGGTGGTACCACAAACATGAGATAGCCCCCAGCCTCCTAGCACATTCTGCTAGTGGCTAGATCCTCCCGAGTCCTGCTGACCTTGAATAAAACAACTGCAAAAATGGATTTCTGTACCAATAGAAGACAGAAAAAAAAAAAATCAAACCATATCACATAAAATCATAGTGCCACCTGCAGGGGAAGTAAAATAAGTTCAACTCTCTTAATTCTCTAAAACACTACTATATTTTAAAAATGAACCAGAGTGTTATTTTATAGATTGCTAACATAATTAATATTTATACAGGTTACTTATTGATTTAAAGTAGGAGAGTTAACAGCCCCGATGTAAAATCCTTTCCTGTTCATTTCCTGTAAGGATGAATTGCCTGTGATTCTTCTTGTGTCTAGATATGGAGAAGAAAAAAATTCATTTGTATATCAGGATCTGTGTTGCTGTTTTTCAGCAGACATAACTGTGAGTCTGAAATTTTAAAAGGCAAACAAGAGGACATGATTAAAAATGCAACAATTTTACTGGAAAATTGCTTATGAGAATTATTGGGGGTGGAGTTAGGAAGACTGTCAGAGTTTTCAGATCAATAAGATTGACTCTACAAGGTTTGGTTGGTCAGTGACTTGGAAGATGTATCATTGGAAAATTTGTAATGAGGAAATTTGGGGAAGAAATGTGTGGATAGAGCTCTCTGAATGACCAACAAATGTGAAGATATTTACATTCCATGTGGATATTCACAAAAGAGTGACTGCAGAAGAGGAAAATTAAAATACATGGTTAGGATAATTTGTTCTGTGAATGTCAGTCAGCTTTTTTTCTTAAGACACTCTAGTCATTATATATGAAAAAAGTGTCCTTTGTAGGAAGGGTGAAGGATTTGAATGGACTTGCACTCACTGAGGCTAACCTTGTTTTAGCCACTGATGAATGTCTAATATCTCAAACAGCAGAGATCACAACTGAGTCCCTGATAGAACAGAGTCCCTAAAAGGATAAACCTGATATCTGATGACAGATTAAATATATGGAACTATCTCTATTGTAGTATGAACCTTGTTGTCATTTATTTTTCATGGAATAGGCATTTACTGTAGATATGGATTTACTTTCCTTGCATGTATGCTTTTGCCAAAGCTACCGTCTGTGTAATAACAGAATGTCTTAATGCTATGATTGCACACCTTATTGCCTCTGATCAAGGAACTCACTTCACAGGAAATTAAATGTGCAACGGACTCAGGCACTACCACACTTTTCTGGTCTGTATCTATGTAGGTCTGTGTATGTGTGCATGTGTGTACACACATATATGTATATATATACATGTGTTGTATATGTATCTCTGTGTGCATATATATGTATATGTATGCATATACACATGTATGTGTGTATATATACATACAAGTATGACCTAGAAATGTGCTTGGTTTACAGCTAGTTTGAAATAGGATCTACACAATCCAATTAAGGCAAAGATGTTTTCTGGTACTGTTAGTCAGTCTGGAGACAATCAAGGAGAAGGGTTTAACAGATTTAGAGGAAAACAAATATTTATGTGAAGAGAAAGTGACTCTATGATCTATAAGTAAAGGGAGCCTTCTCTGGTCAGAGATGAGGTACTCTTTCTGCTATTTAGAAAACACCAAAGAGATTTGAAGACTCGACACTCAAGATTGTCTACCCAGAAGCATCAGACTCGGTTCTTAGTGATTCACTTTTTTCCCTAATGAGGTCATCTTTTATCATAGGAGAACTGTTAAAATAATTCATTTACTCTGGTTTGCAATTTTGCCATGTTTACTAACATTTAGGGTCAATTTTAAACTCTGAGTTATTTTAAAGGACCATGTCTTTCAGAGCATGTCTTAAGCTGACAAGTGCCCATTCACTGTTTTTTTCATTTCCTTTTTTCCCGAAAGTCTTTCATGGCACCTAACAAAGTCTTAATCCTGAAAATAATCCTTGTCCTCTTATCAAATAGTGATATAATTACCCACAGTCTACCCTTTTAGTTGTACTTCATTCCACTTACCTCAGGTAAAAATTATAGTAATTATATAACTGCATGCCTACCTGTCAGGGATTATTTATACCCCATTTTTCCTCAACAATATGATCTCTATAGACTTTAAACAAGGAGAAAAAACATGATTTCAGATCTCATATTCATGGTCTGCTTACTACAAAAACATATGTAACAATAGTCTTAATCCAGGTTCCTGAAAGGGACTTGATATAAGGCACACATAGTAATCATGTATTTAAAGTGAAATCTGTGGACCTCCCTGATGGCGCAACGGGTTAAGTGCAGCACTGTGGAGCTGACAACAGCTGCTGCGCAAATTAGATGCTAAACCAGGGAGATTCCCACATGGTGCAGCAGATCTCTCCTGCCTCACCCGCTGCTCCCCTCAGCAGTGTATTTCAGTCTGCTCCCCACTCTGTCTCTGGTGAACCCTCTCACCACCCCACACCTCTGGCCTGCACCCTAGCTGTGCATAAATAAATAAATCTTAAAAAAAAATAAGTGAAATCTGAGAGGAACAGAGAAACCATCTTGCTTCCTTACCTAGAGCATTGTGGGGCAGGTTTCACAGTAAAATTTTGCCTCTGCCTGCCCACTGAAGTCACACTGAGAAGAAATTTAGAAGCTACATAAGGTATTTTGATTATATTTGTCAGTGTTTCCCCAAGACGCCGGGAATGCCACAAAGTGCTCGGGCTCTTGGTAATTGGTTTTCTATCTTATACAAGCTGAAACTGGAAGCAACAAGATATTCTCTACATAAAACAAAGAGTTGAAGTTTCAAGAGACAAGTGTAGCTGAAGAATTATGGGTGCTAAATATGTACCAGCGTAGTCACTACATTTTTAAACTTGTTAATGCAGTAGGCGTAACTGTAACTAGTAGATATAAAATAAAATTACAATAATTTTAAGGACTAAGTTGTCAGTAACATATGACCAAAAAAAAAAAAAAAGACCTAAATTTCGGTCAACAGTGGACTTCTTTTTTTTTTTTAAAGGTTTATTTTTTATTTATACATATAAGCTGGGGTACAGGCCAGAGGCATGGGGCAGCAAGAGGGTTCACCAGAGCCAGAGCGGGGAGCAGAACAGGCAGATCAGAAATACACTGCTGAGGGGAGCAGCGGGCGAGGCAGGAGAGGTCTGCCGCGCCATGTGGGATTCTCCCTGGCCGGGTGTGGAACTCGAGTCCCCGCTGCCGACAGCTCCACAGCGCAGCCCTCAACCGCTGAGCCACCGGGGAGGCCCAGCAGTGGACTTCTTGACAAAAACAAACTCTTTCCCAATGTAGGATTTATTACCTAAAAGTTTTTTATAAGAAAACATATTTTGCATGGATTTATTAATTCAGTCACTAGTAACCATTAAACACTTAGAAGCACAGTATTTTAATTAGTTTGGAAAGCAGATAATAGCAGATTATAAAGACACATGACCACCATTAGGTTTTGCAGTTTATAGTTACATTGTATATTTATGAAATATTTTGGTTTCTAAATATGCCAATTTATTATTAGTTCATTTATTTTCTTGTATACTAGGTAGAAAATGTTACTTTAATATTGAAAAGGAAATTAAGTTACTTATATCAGAGTTTATCTTCATCTATTAGATAAAGAGCTAACAATTTCCTCATTTTCATAGGTACACACAAATTTTCCTAGTGGAGTTTGAGAAACAAAGGCTCATATTATCAGAAAACTGGGTGCATTATAGAGAGAGATCACAGACCATTTAATCTATGTATTTTGCTAGATTTGTATTGTGCTAGAATTTGAAGGCTCTTAGAAGTCACCAAGTTAACTTATATTACTTGAAGTAATTTCTGTCAGCATCTGTGAGAAACCGTATTTCAGGCTATTCTAGCAAACTTCTTGTAATGGAAAACATGTTTTCTATTAAGATACTGTCACTGATTTACCTATATACACTATATAAAATATAGTGTACCTATATATCATATATTATAATGTAGTATACCTATATACACTGTATAAAATGTTATATGAATAACTAATCTTATGTTTTGACATATCATATAACATCACAAGTGTTACTTTTTTCCATACTGTTAATCTGTATGTTTGCAAATTCCATTTGTATTTTAGATATACAAATAATTCTTAGATATAGTCAGCAATCGATTTAAATACTGAAATGATTTCCAATGATAAAATAAGGTATCCCAGATTTAACATTGATTTTCGTGTTTTGATGTTTTCTGAAACAATATGCTTTACTATTACAGAACTTTTTTTTCATTACTAGATGATCTAGGGAAAGGTTAAAAACAGAATTAGTGGTAGAACGTGAAAAGTTCAATTACTATAAAATGTTATAATTCATTAAGTCTTGCAGCACATCTGCACAAAAGGTGTTAAAAATATGTATACAAGAAAGATGTAATTAAATGAAATTCATATTCAGTATTCTTACAGAGAAGATTGAATTATTCATGTGGAGCATGCAAATTGATAATAGATAGCCTATAGTTTAGATGCAAAGATGGATAGAAATTCTTAAAATATCCATGCTTGCATGCATTTTGAGATGTGTGTATTTTGAAATTAAACACAATTCCTACAAAATGATTTCATTAATTTATGTTAACTTAGAGGTATAGGAAAGTTCTTTCATAGCGTGTTATGTAACTTCTCACATAGGTCAAAAGGTAGATTTTATTTTTTTTTTTTGTAAAGATTTATTTATTTTTTGCATACAAGCTGGGGAGCAGACCAGAGGCGTGGCACGGCGAGAGGGCACCAGAGACAGAGTGGGGAGCAGAACAGGCAGATTGACGGAAATACACTGTGGAGGGGAGGAGCAGGCAAGGAAGGAGAGGTCTGCCGCTCCATGTGGGAATCTCCCCAGCCAGGCATCGGATTCATGTCACAGCTGCTGACAGCTCCACAGCACAACGCTTTACTGCTGCGCCATCAGGAAGGCCCAAAGAGGTAGATTTTAATTTTCATTTTACCAGAAAAGCAGTCTATAAACTTCAGATAACTAGACAAAATACAATAAAATCTAAATCTGAGATGGTAGATTTATACATCTTAATTCATAGACATTTTATTAGCGATTTTTCAAGTGATAAAAAAAGTATAAGATAAAATGTGATAGGGGGCCTCCCTGGTGGCGCAGCGGTTGAGCACTGCGCTGTGGAGCTGTCAGCAGCGCGAGATGCTAGTTCGGCGCCCAGGCAGGGAGAATCCCACATGGTGCGGCAGACCTCTCCTGCCTCGCCCACTGCTCCCCTCAGCAGTGTATTTCTGATCTGCCTGTTCTGCTCCCCACTCTGTCTCTGGTGAACCCTCTCGCCGCCCCACACCTCTGGCCTGTACCCCAGCTTGTATGTATAAATAAATAAATCTTTAAAAAAAAAGATAAAATGTGATAGTACTTTTATAAATATTATAAACCTGGAATTTTGTAAAGAGAAGAATCATAGGAAATATAATTTCCTGCAAATTCTACAAAGTAAACTCATTTAATGAGTGAAAAATGAGTGAAATTATCATCCATTTGTTTAATTTGTCAATTTATTATACACACTATATTCACAATATATTATATGTGGATAGGTAGGTAGGTAGGTAGATAGATAGCTAGATAGACAGACAGACAGACGGACAGACAGACAGATAGATAAAAGTATCTGTTATTTGTCAAGGACCCTACTAGGCATTGGGGATATTTTGATGAATGGGAGATTAGAATCTCTGTCCTGACATAGTTTGAGTACTCGTGCGGTATTTTAGCATTAACCAAATCTATGGTTACAATCCCTAATTGTCCCTGCATTATGTACTATGTCTCAGTCAGTTTGGACTACTATAACAACATATTGAAGGTTTGGTGACTTAAATAACTACATTTCTCACAATTCTAGATACTCAGAAGTCCAAGATCAAGGTGAGGGCTGATTCAGTGTCTGGTAAGGGTTTCTTGATCTGCTGATGGCTCCCTTCTTGCTATGCCCTCACATATACTGACAGGTGATAGAGAGTCTAGTCTCTTGCTCTTCAATAAGGGCACTAGTTCCATCATTAAGGCTCCATTCTCATAACTTCCTGCTAATTACCTTCCAAAGTCCTCACTTCCAAATTCCATCACGTTGGGGATTAGAATATCAATGTATGAATTTGAGAGTGGGGGTCACATTCTGTCCAAACCATGCTAACACATACACACAAAAAGATTAAAGAGAGTGGTTAGTGTAAAATTACCTAATTATATAGTCACTACTTCCAAAATAGTGACCCTTAATTCTATAGTTATCCTTAAGCAAATTGTGTAGCTTTCCTTAATACAGACTTTTTGTGGTGACTGTCAGATACATTTTGTGTTATTAGTAGAGATTTGAATAAAAACTGATTCATTTTTAAAGATCACTTAAGTGATAAATGTGTGTAGCATTAGAAAAATCAACTTCAATGCCTTAAAAAAAGAAATGCAGGATTTTCTTTTTTTGATAAAACGGTTTAAGAAAGACCTTTCTTATAAACTATTATTAACTATGTCTCAGGAAATGAAAATGTAATATTAAGAATAAAATATATAATGATTTATATGTTTTCATCTTCTTTGTCCATTCATTCATTACTGGATTTTTTTTTTTCATAGATTTAGCTCTTGTGATAGTGCTGCAAAAATGTGGGACTGCATATGCATTTATTAGTGTTTTCATATTCTCCAGGATGGTAAAATCTCACTTATCCAGAATGAGATTACTGGATCATGTGATAGTTTTATTTTATATTTTTTCTGAAGAATCTCAATTCTGTTTTTCATATTTGCTGCACTAATTTACATGACTGCCAATAGTAGGTGAGAGTTTCTTTTCTCATCAACCTTTATTTCTTGACATTTTGATAATAGATTTCACTGGTCAACACATTTTGAAAAAGTCATGTTACTGAAATAAAATTAGTCATTTCCTATCAATTTGTATGTGCTCAACATGAATATGACAGTCAAATTCTAATTTTGGCTCTAGTTTTTTTTTTTTTTTAATCTGCAATAAATGGATCTTAACATCAGAAAATGCATGCAAACAGTAATAAGTCTACGATTTATACCTGTAAAAAGTCAAGTCATAGACTACTTCTTAGATTTCTTCACTTGTCTCTTGTACAGCTGTTCAGGAGCATCTCTGGGGAGTGTCCAGCAGTAGTCAGCCAGCATTGTAGTGGGCCATTTTCCCTGGTATCTTTGTTCCATTGATGCAATATCTTTATGAAAACGTTCACCATGTTCATCACTAACCATACCACGGTTTTCAGGGACGAAATCCAGATGGGAATGAAGAAAGTGGATCTTTAGAGACACGTTGCAGCCATATTTCTGATACTGCATCAGCATGTCTTCTACTAGTTCCTTGTAGTTTTCTGCCCTAACATTCCCAAGAAAGTTTATAGACCTAGGTGAAAAGCATCCCATGCTGGTTTCGCATCACCCTGCGCAAGTTGTTGAACTGGTCATCTTTGAAGAGCTCTCGAATCTGAGGACCCACAAAAACTCCTTCTTTAATCTTTGCTTCGCTGAGTTGAGGAAATTTTTCATGCCAGTATCGGAAAGCTGGCGAGGTCCAGTCCATGGCTTTCACGAAATTCTTCATCAAACCTAGTTTGATGTGAAGGGCGGGGTAGCAGGATTTTGTGAGCATTGACCAGAGCTGGGTGCTAGATATTCTTCTCTCCAACTGCTACATTTTGTCTGTGAGTCCATTCCTTCTGCAAGTAGTGCAATTCACTTGCTCGGCTATCCCACTCACATAAAAAACACATGTATTTTGTATATCCCTGCTGCAGTCCCATTAAAAGGACAACTAGGTTCAAATCACCACAGAAGTGCCAGCTGTACTTGTTATACTCAATGGAATTCAGTAGCTGCTTTGAGTTATCATATGTCTCTTTCGTGTGGACAGCATGCGCTACTGGAATAGATGGGAGATGGTTTCCATTGTGCAAAAGCACAGCCTTAAGACTCAGTTTCGAAGAGTCTAGAAATAGTCTCCCTTCTTGTGGGTCATGAGTGAATTCTAAGACATTCATGAGGTCCTCAATATTGAAACAGAATACCAGAGTACTTTCCTTTCTGAAGAAAGGCTCCAACTGCTGGTGGCCCTTTCGATATAAAGTAATTGTGACATCTTCTTCTAGAAGATTCCATTGTTGGAATCTTGATCCTAGCAATTCTAACTTATTCTTGGATAAGTCCAAATCACGAACCAGGTCATTGAGTTTTTCCAGTGTTAGTTTTTGTGAGGTTGATGATGCACCACAGTGAAAATCTGGATCACTGCATGCTGATGGAACAGGAGAAGAACAGGAGAAGAAGGTCGGCTCACCCTTGTCTTCATCAGATGAATCAAGAGAATATTCTGCTGGAGGTTCTGGAATAGGAAGTCCCTCACCATGTGGAACTGGTCTCAATGCAGACGGAATGTTTGGGTAGACTATTCTCGCCGCCTTTTGCTTCGATATTCTGCTTCAAAGAGGAGCCAAGCAGAAGTAACAGTCTTTTATGTGGTTGCTTGGCTCTCTCCACACCATGGGGACTGCAAACGGCATTGATGGTCTTTTGCCATTTAACTACTCTGAAAGCTGTGTTGTACATGTAGCACAGCATATATGCGGGGCCCACGGCAAGTCTTGGTCACCAACCTTGCATCCAAAGTAAAGATTATAAGCCTTCTTCACTTGAGAAGTGATACTTTTCTTCTGGTTGGCACAAGTCACTTCCCCACAAGAGCAGAAATTGTCCACGCTGTCAACACACTTTTGAGGCATTACTGTTCTGTATTGTGCCTAAATGGATAAAATAATAACAGTTCTATGGAACAGTAGCTTCAACTGTCTCGCCCAAAGTCTGAAATATTTTCAGTGCTCAACCTTTCTGACAGGGCTTTATATAGTGCACTTCTTACTTCCGCTTACTCCAGCAGCCTCCTGGCAGTAGTATTGTATTGCATCAGAAAATGATGCAATGAATTCTCGATGATGTATGCATGATAGTTTTATGCAATGCGATGCAATATTACATAATTCTAGGCTGATTTAGGATGTTGTTGCAGTCCAACTGAATAAATTTACACGGTGAACCATATAAAATGAATTAAATATCTTCAAAACCAGATCTAATAAAAAACTTTCAGGGTGGGCCTCCCCAGTGGTGCAACGGTTAAGCGCAGCGCAGTGGAGCTGTCGGCAGCAGCTACACAAGTTCGACGCCCACCCAGGGAGAATCCCACATGGCACGGCAGACCTCTCCTGCCTCGCCCGCTGCTCCCCTCAGCAGTGTATTTCTGATCTGCCTGTTCTGCTCCCCACTCTGTCTCTGATGAACCCTCTCACCGCCCCACGCCTCTGGCCTGTACCCCAGCTTGTATGTATAAATAAAAAATAAATCTAAAAAAAAAAAATTTTCAGGATTATGTTCATGTTCAGCACACCAAGAACTACAGATTAGGCCCTTTTTAAGTCAGTAACAATCTCAATGTTGACCAGTGTATTCTAACAGTGTGAGGTGAAATTATGTCCTTTTTTATGTCCTTTTTATGTCCTGATTTGCATTTCCCTAATGATAGTGTTGTGTAGGACATCTTTTTGTCTGTTTGCTGTTCATCCCATATCTTCTTTGATAAAATATATTTGCAATTCTCTGACAATTTTTAAATTTGGTATTTTAAGTTTTAGGAATTGTCTATGTATTTTGGTCATTAACCCCTAAAATATTAACTCTTATTCTGACATCTTTAAGGATTTAATTCACTCAATATTGTGATTGCAATTTTCCTATTTCTGTACTTCTTTTTTCCTGAAATATAAATTTCCATTTGTGCTTTCAGTGCATTTTTATCAGTCGTAACCCTAAGTGGAACTTCTGAGAATTGTTTACATGCCGCAGTTTTCTCTGTTCATTGTTAAGGTCACATTTCTAGGGAATCTTAAAACCACTATGATTAAAAGTGCATTAATGACTGTGGGGATTTACAGTGACCTTTATCTAACCACAGGCCTAGTTGCTTAGAATTATAGATATTTACATGAGATATAATGTTCTTTCACATATAGAATATGTAGGTCTGTACACAGATGATGCCCTCGTATTTGCAGCAGAATGCATATTCTGTCATATTTTACAGAATTTAATTGAGAGTCTAGTATGTGCCAGAACTATACTAGGGGTTTTAATATATATTTTCTCATTTACTTGTTCCAATATTCTTCTGCCTGATACCTTTCTTCTTCCTTTAATTCCCTGTTTATTTCCTTCCTTTTTTCCCTTAAATTCTCTTCCTGATCTTCTAGTAGCCACTCTTTATATTTCTTTTTTTTTAAAGATTTATTTATTTATGCATACAAGCTGGAGTACAGGCCAGAGGCGTGGGGTGGTGAGAAGGTTCACCAGAGACAGAGCGGGGCGCAGAACAGGCTGATCAATGGAAATACACTGCTGAGGGGTGCAGAGGGCGATGCAGGAGAGGTCTGCTGCACCATGTGGGAATCTCCCAGGCTGGGCGTCAAGCTCACGTCACCACTGCTACCAGCTCCGCAGCTCAATGCTTAACTGCTGTGCCACCAGGGAGGCACTCACACTTTATATTTCAATCTTAAGATGTGCTAGGAAATGTGATGTAGATGTAGATACAATATAGATATGGATAAAAGCATCATTACAGATTTGCTTCTCAGAACATTCAGAATATTGAATAGAAATTCCTACAGTTAAAATTATCTATACTATAATCATTTCCTCATATTGTTAATATATTAGTAATGATAATGAGAAGTCCTAATGTATAAGTGTGCCAGGGGAAGCTGAAGGTGATCAGTGTATTATTAGGTGATTTTGAATCCTCAGATTATCACACACAAACTGTATTATCTTTAAGATTTCTTTATCTTTATGGCACTGATTCTGCTTATATTTAGATCGGAAAATAATACCTATCTGTGAAGATTGAAGCTGCAATTCAAAGAAAGTTTCTTAATCTTGATTATGGCATCTGGTTTCCATGAAACAGAGAATCATAAAAAAATTGACTGTAAGATTATGTGATAAAGCATGTGAAAAATATATAGATGGAAAGTAAAGCAGTTAAATATATGGTTAGTTTTGTTAATTCTAGATCATAGAATGGGGACTATTTAAATTTGAATTTCTCTGCTTAGAATAATACTTTTTTCATCTTAACAGAATACCTGTTAATTGCAACAAGCACTGGTCAGTCTCTTATTAAAGTGTAATAACTATAGGGCATAGCTACAACTATCATACACACATACACTCAAGTCATAGACATGTAGTAAGCATGCCATGGGAAAAATGGTTTTTAATTTGTAAGTTTCTCTGGTTTAAAATAAAATTATTTATATAGTGACCATAAACAAGTTTCTGTCTGAAAAATTAAAAAAAAAACAAAAAACTAACATTCCAGAAAGCACACAAATGTGTCATGTCCCTGCATCACTTTCAAGTGATATCATGAATAATGTATTCTTATTGAATAAAGATAAATCTTAAGTAGAATAGTTATTCTTTGCTAGTTTCTGTACAGGGCTACCAGAATGTAATTGTCATATTTGTAGGTAAGAAGTTAAACACACATGCCTAAGGGATTGGAAGATAGTATATCTTATTTACAAATCTTAAAAAACAGTTTTGAAGTATTTTAAGTATAGTAAATGAATGTTCTGAAGTTTAGCCTTAGAGAGAAAAGGAGGCGAAAGAGAAAAGCAGGTGCATCATCAAATGTTATTTGAACCACATTGCTCAATGAAATAAACTATTATATGAAATAATTGCCTTGATTGATACTATTTTACAACTGGAAGACATGAATTTCTATGTTGGCAACACCAGCAACACACGAGTGTGCACAAACATGCAAGTATAGCTTATTTTGGTACATATAAGTGAATGACAAATGATGCATTTCCTGTATTATCATTGGTAATTTTAGAACATTAAAGGATAGTGTTTGTGAGAAAACACCAAACCAATAGGCAGGTGATATACAAACAATTTAAAGAAGAATATTAGAATTTGCATTGAAAAAGAACGAAATGACATAATGCCTTTCCTTCAGGAATGTGGTCTTCAATCTAGCACATTGCACTCAGTCAAAAATTAGTCAAAAGTATGAGTTTAATGATATTTTCTGACATTTCTTTTTTTAAGTCTCCTATTTATTTTAACTAAGAATTATATTGAAAAATATTCTCTACCAGAATAAGGCCTCATATCAAAAATTCTATGTGTGGACATGGAAACAAGGATACAACAGAAAAATGTGGCAAAAGATATAGGCAGCATGACACTGGGAGGCATTTCCAGAAGAACAGCTGGGCTTCCATCTGGGAAGAAGTCAGACCAGATTACAGAGTTTCAAGATGGAAGCCTACAGGGGAGTGAAACACAGGCAAATAAAAAAGGGATTATTTGCTCTACTTCACCATATTGACAGGGATTTTATATTTAGTTCATGAGATCTGAGAAAAAATGATAAATTCAACATTATCAAATTAAAATCTACAATGTAAAAGAGATACTTAATCATGGCTACACCAAGATGGACATAGAGATGGTCTCTTGCTTCACAACTAAAAGGAATAATTAAAATTAGCCAGAAGGCGATACCACTAAGAGAACTGCACAACATGTGGTGAATCTTAGCACTCCCTGAAAATCAGATAACAGCACAGGCTATGCTAGAGGGGATGCTGAAGATACCCATTTAGAGCTATGATGGGACCCCCAGCAGATTTCATGACACTTAAAAACCATTTATTCAAGATCTCATCAAGAGGTAATTATATCTCTAATATATACTAAAGATTCAGGAAAGTGTTCTACTCTTATGGTATTTAACATTTTTAAGGAATAAATTTTAGAAAGCAAGGGTTGCTACCTGAAATGGGCGATATTAGTTTCAACTCTCAAAACATTTTGTCTATAAGTCAAGCTATATGTAGATACACACACACACACACACAAACACACGCACACATACGCGCACACACAGAGAGCTTGTGGTTGTTCATATATATTAAATATTGAGATTTCAGTTAAAATGACCATTTTAACCAAGAATGCTTTTTATAGAAACTAAAATATAAGACAATATAAAGGAAGTTTCAAAACAATTTGAATGAAAGATAAAAAATATATAAAGTAACATTCTGAATCAAATGTAGACACAAAGGCAGTATAAAATTATGTATAATTTGTCC
Organism: Scalopus aquaticus; assembly: GCA_004024925.1. Taxonomy (NCBI): domain Eukaryota; kingdom Metazoa; phylum Chordata; class Mammalia; order Eulipotyphla; family Talpidae; genus Scalopus; species Scalopus aquaticus. The sequence continues at coordinate 78,482 of PVIJ01003595.1, forward strand.
AAAGATATATTTTGTAAAATCACTATGTTTCCTTAAAACAAGCAATCACATCACTATACTGTAGGTATGCTGATAATATATTATTATTTTATGTTTCACATTAATATTTTCAACCTCTAGATTATGGGAGTTTTGCCAGATACTATTTTAAATGGTAATACTAGAGTATTACTAGATAACTTCTGATTGTTATGAGTGTATTTTGATGTGTCAACAGTAAATTATGTAACTTCTCACAATATCAGGTATGAAATAAAATGTTTTGATGAAATTTAATCACAACACAGAAAAGTTGATATAAAAATCCATAATATTAACTAAAATGCTGGTCCTTAGAATGATGACTCTTTTATATTCCACATTCAGTAACTTACCAATCATCACCAATTCTGCACTTGATTATAAAACATTGATTTTTTCTCTCCATTCCCATTACTATTTTCACCACTGATACTATACAGTAACTAGATGATGATGAACATAATTTAGATGGTTTCCTAAAACGTGGAATTTTTTTGCCATTTTACTATAAAATATTCTAGAAAAACATATGTTCTCAATATATACATCTCAATCAGGATATGATGCATGATCTTAAAAGAGTTAGATAGTTAAACCTTGATGTAATAATATAAACTCTGATGTTAATCATCTGTAAAATGTAAAGAATGATACTAATGTACTAATTCTTCAGATTATAGACAAGGTTACACATGCAAAAGAAGAGACTGGGACACACACGTAAAATAATACCATTGCAAATATTTCTTGTCTATGATGCTTACAGGAAACCTATTTTATTCCACAGTCAACAAATTCTATTTCCTATTATATAAGTTCTCTTTAATAGTAGACATATAAAATTTGGGGACGTATTAGTGTGCATGTGCAGTAAAAAGTGAAAAAAATAATGAGAGACTGAATTCAATAATAAGTCATTCAAATATGTTAAATAAAAAGTTTTCTCCTCACAAGTAAATAAGAAAGAGTAAAGTGAGAAATTCTAACATTATTCCTTTCCCAAATCTAATTCCATAAAATGCTTCATTCCTAAACCCAGTCTTGTGGCTAATTCTGCATCATTAAATCACTAACCCATACACATTTCCTATATTCTCTCATTCTTGAATGTTTCTTCATTGTAGAATGATGATGGATAGAAATAAAATTATTTCCAGGGAATAAAAATGAAGGTGCATTTTCACATTTTTTTTCAGTTTAAAAGGCATTTTGAGGAATATTACTATGTGAAAACATATTGGAAGGGGTACCTGGTTTACAGTTTTGAGCTTAAACATAGCTTTATGTAGGACTGATACCTAAAATGAGATTTTGATTTGTCTGGATAATTTACTCTCCTATTTTCAATAGATTTTTTTTCCCAAAAGTTTGCTATATTTGATTTTTCTCCTTAACTTCTATAAAGCCACTATCTCACTGTAATCTTTCTATTGCTGTTGTTTTAATTAAACTCCATTACAATAATTACATTTAGTAAACTACTCTGTAATCTATATAAGTAGCAACTGTGTACAAATTCTAGTAGCCTTTTTTCTTTTGTTTCCTCAATAAAGTACAAATTTATTTAGATATTTTCCTTTACCTGTCTTTAAACATTGTTCTCCAAAATTCTGTGTCTGTTATCCTTTACCTAAGTCTTACTTAATCTCATATTCTATTAGTAACCATGTTTAGAATATTTTTCTTTCTAAATTGACTGTCTCTTCTCTATTGCTTCTATCTAGCTTTAATTTTAAAATTCATCATCTTGCCCTTTTCTGCACTCCCTACTAGAATCTCTGTCCTCTATGATTCTGGCAGCTATCTTGGTATTTTCAAAACATACCTTCTCATTCCCCTCCTGCAATCTCAATCCAATCTGTGGTATCTGATATGTGTTTTTAACTTTCTAGAGGTCAGACACAAAATACTAGAATTTTTATATCTGTTCCTTTTAGATCCTGCATTTCCAATTTGCCTCTATATATGTTTTATAATTTATAATATGTAACTTCTAAAAGTAAAAAGCTATTTACTTCATAGAACACACTTCATAATGAGGTGAAAAATAAAAGATGGCTGGTGTATAGAATTAACTACAAACTCAATAAAATCCCCACAGTTCATGATACTGTGTATTGAGCAAACTGCTGATGAGTTACATACATTATTTCATGAGTTACATTTCATTATTTCATTGAATGCCTATTCTACGGCAAATACTAAGATAGACACAAATATTCAAATCATTCTTTGTTTGTGTACAATTTATTTGCTTGAGTATATTTCCTTGCTTTTTAAAGTTCAGTTATGATGACTTGTGTTTGTGAATGAGGTAATTATTATTTATGCTTTATTAACTTCTGAATCTAAGTTGGATTTTATTAGAGTAACCTAATTATACATCTAATATAAAATTGCTGTATCGCACATCATCTAAAATTTTAGAGTCTTTCTGTGAAATATTCTGGTAGCATTGTTCTCAAGTTATGGTATAATTATGTATAATGCCAAGAATGGCTCCATCATAGAAATTCAGTCTGGTTTCTAGATTTTTTGAGTTAAGAAATTATAAATGGCAATATCATGTGGTTTAAAATTGATTCCTGAGTTTAAAACTTAAACACACTATGAACATAGGTAATTATGTTTAGAAGTGAGCAGAATGCCATTTGGTTTGCTCCCTTGTGCAGAATTTTAAGAGGATTTCATGAGTCTTTTTTTTTTTTAAGATTTATTTATTTATGCATACAAGCTGGGATACAGACCAGAGGCGCGGGGCGGCGAGAGGGTTCACCAGAGACAGAGTGGGGGGCAGAACAGGCAGATTGACGGAAATACGCTGCTGAGGGGAGCAGCAGGCGAGGCAAGAGAGGTCTGCCGCGCCATGTGGGAATCTCTCCGGCTGGATGTCGAAGTTGCATTGCCGCTGACAACAGCCCCACAGGGCAGTGCTTAATTGCTGTGCCACCAGGGAGATCCACATGAGTCTTTTTTTTTTTAATTTAGTAATTTATACATAGAAGAACTAGGGTGTGGGGGCCTCCCTGGTGGCGCAGCGGTTGAGCGCTGCACTGTGGAGCTGTTGGCAGCGCGCGATGCAAGTTCAACGCCCAGCCGGGGAGAATCCCACATGGTGCGGCAGACCTCTCCTGCCTTGCCCGCTGCTCCCCTCAGCAGTGTACTTCTGATCTGCCTGTTCTGCTCCCCACTCCGTCTCTGGTGAACCCTCTCGCTGCCCCATGCCCCTGGCCTGTACCCCAGCTTATGTGTATAAATAAATAAATCTAAAAAAAAAAGAAGAAGAACTAGGGTGTAAGTCAGAGGTGTTGGGGGGGGTGAAAGGATTCACCAGAGACAAAGTGGGGAGCAGAACAGGTGGATCGACCGAAATACACTGCTGAGGGGAGCAATGAGTGAGACAGGAGAGGTCTGCTGGGCCATGTGGGTCAACTAGCTGGCTGGAGGATCAAACTCATGCTGCACTGACTGCTGACAACTTCATGGGGCTGAGACTTTAACCCCTTGCACCACCAGGGAGGCCCCAATTTTAAGAGTCTTTCTAAAAGAAGAAAATATTAAAAAATGGAGTACTAGTGAACTATTAAAAGAAAAAGATGGAATATTTCTATTTGCATACAACATAATACTATACTAAGCAAAGTAAGATAGGTGTAGAGAGACAAATACTGAAAGACAAAGCTAAATCCAAATAAACCCTAGAAATATGATTGTAGAATTGAGATTACCAGAAAGGAAGGGTGGGTCATAGAGAGCAAAGACTGGAGGGGACCCAGAGGGCTATGATGAAGTATCATGGGTGCTTTAGTGGTAGATGATGTGTGGTAATATGCACCTGAGGAGGATTGAATCTGTATCCCTAAATTATATTTACAGTGTACTAAATTAATGTTACTTCAATAAAATATGATACAAAGTATAAAATGTATATTTCTTTAAAGAAACAAATTTGATAGTCTTAAAAAACAAAGAGCTGTGTAACACGCCATTAGATTTACCTTATGCATCTAAATTACTCCTTATTCAAATTTATCCATCTGTGGTATTTATATTAACCTCATTTCTTATAAAATCCAAAACATTTTGTATTTGGCATATATGGATGCAAATTGACCTCACAGAGGTTTTTAGAGTTCTATTTTTTTTGCTTCTATTTTCACTTATTCAAATTTTCCTGAGACGGAAATGCAATGTATCAAGTCACTTTATCATAGAAAATATAAATGCACAATAATTAGGGATCCAGAGAATTCTGAGAAGCACGGGATTAACCACACAGTAATGCAAACTCACATCTGCAGCTCGTCTAAAAATGTCACACAGGCCTAATTCTGCTTCAATGCAAATGTAATTTGTATCCTAGCATTTTTACATGGAAATAAATTGGTGACTATTTGTCTAAACCCATTAACTATTAAATTTTTCATTGTATCTTTTTCTACTAGGCTACTGGGAAAATAATGCACCTGTGAAGGTAGATGCTATGGTGGATTTTTGATTTACAACCATAAAAATCTTTCAATGTTTCCTAGTGACCCTTCTATTTTTCCTAATTACCATTCTCTTAATCTTCATTTCCAGTGTTATCCATTCTCTTCTTTGTTCCAAACTCAACATTTCACCCACTTAGCTCCTATTTCATCGAGAAAATGGAATAACCCACAAGGTGAATTATGCAACTGTCTTCTATAAGAAATGTTCTTTCTTTTTTCTTTCTATTCTATAGCACTATATTGTAACTTATCTTCTTTCTTCTGCATAATTATCCATGTGTTTCTTATTATTTAAGCAAGATCAAGTCTTTGACATTCTAAAACATCCTTCTTATAACTTCATATACATATTGAAATATAAAAATATGTGATTAATAAGAGCAGATTTACAATATGTTCAGAATTCCAGCTACTTTCTCTCATTGTTATGCCAGTGATGTCTCAATTCTTTATTTTTTCAACATCCAATATAGCATTGCTCATTTCAATTTTCCATTTATAAATTACAATGGTGAATCCAGGTAATTAGAAAAAAGAGTCTGAGCAAAGCTCCCCAGAATGTACCTATCTCTCCCTATGCCTGTTGTCCCCCAACCCAACCCCTGGGAAAGGCACCCATATCACTATCACTGAGAAATAGTGATAGGCTCTCAGATACTTTGGTCTGCCTTTCCAGAGTCATTCCACAGCCAAGCTCATTAATGTCTCACCTGCCTAGAGTGTCCTTCCCATTCCTCTTTGGTCAAGACTTTCCCACTTCTGGGTTATCTTTGGAGTAGGGAGGGCGCTATGGGGCAAGTGTTCTGTAAGTAAGTTATAGACCAAGTGGATAAGGTTTCCTTTCCCTCAGGAAATGAGAGGGGACCAGAGAACACAGACAAAACCAACAAAGGAATGCAGCTTCACTCACCAGTCCACAAGAACTGGCCCTGACGTAAGTAGCTCCAGGTGAAGGCCAAAGGGGACCATAGAGGGGATTGAAGTCTGCTGAAGCTTGTGGGGAACAAAAATAGGTCAAATAAGAATGGAGTAAAGTCCACTGTGCCTTGTAGTATGTACCAAGATTCCAATGGAATTTTTGTTTTCAGGAGAGTAGCATGAACCCAGGAAACAATTCTGGGTTTGAATTCCATTCTGACACCAGGGTCTGGGATCCAGCTACTATGAGGAGTTCTTTTCTCTCCCTTTGCTTCCCTGGTGGACTGCTCATGCCTATATGGCTCCCATATCTGCCCTAGTAGGACTGGAGTGGATAGTCATCCTCAAGAATAATTGAGAGCTGGGGATCCAGGGATGTCTCAGTACTTCTACAGGAAATCACTCAAGTATACTTCTTATATGAGTGATGCAAATATTTCTCTCTTTCCTTGACATCTTGTTTCTTTACCTGGTTCTCTTGGATTTCTTTTTCTCTAAGTCCACAGCCTTTAAGATATTGTAATTTTTACCATTTTAGTATTTCTTAATTCCACCAGTGTTGTTATATTTCTGTTGCCTCTGCTAATCAGGTCATCACAATCATTTAACTTGATGAGTACTTTTGCCTCCTCCACAAATATGGAAAATCCCCTAGTTATACACGATAATGCATTCCTCATGCTGTAACCAAACTGATGTCATTAAAATATTTGCCATTATTAATGTTCTACATAAAATCTTCAAGAAGGGGTCTCCATTCCATAAAAGACAAATTTTGTTACTGACAGTGCCTGCCCTTTCTTGATGTAATCTATAAATCAAGAATTTAGCTTTCATCATTTCCTTTCCTTCTACACTTAGAAGCTCAACTTTTTGTAACTTCCTCAAAGCTACCCAGTATCATAATCATCTCAAATTTTTTTAAAAGATTTATTTATTTATGCATACAAGCTGTGGTATAGGCCAGAGATGTGGGGTGGTGAGAGGATTCACCAAAGACAGTGTGCGGAGCAGAACAGGCAGATGGACTGAAGTACACTGCTGAGGGACTGAAGTACACTGCTGAGGGGAGCAGCAGGAGAAGCAGGAGAGGTCTGCTGCACCACGTGGGAATCTCCCTGGCTGGGTATGGAACTCGTGCTGCTGCGGTGGTTGCTGATTGCTTCATCATGTTGTGCTAAACCCGTTGCGCCACCAGTGAGGCCCTGTCTCAAACATTTTTGAATGATATTTTCTCCTGGGTTACACATCCTCTGACAGTTTTCCAAGATGATTCCTTTTTATCTTCCAGACTTATCCTTGTTTCCTAGACTATATTAAATGTCCTGCTACATGTTCACATAGTGCTCTACTATTCTTTTGCTAGTTGTCAAATCAGTCTTGTTGCTTGCATTGTAATTTATATACTCCATTAAATTCTTAGTTCTTTACATTGATACCTTATTTCACATAATCACTGATGAAATCCTATTATCTAATATTTTGCTTTGTTCATAGATTAGGATCAAACATTTTTTTATTCTTTAAATATCAGGATTTTTAATTACAGAAGTTTATTCTATTATTAGCATATGTGAAATGAACATCCTCACATAGAAAGTTTAATATGATTTTACCTTTTCTTTTTTTTTTTTAAGATTTATGTATTTATACATACAAGCCGGGGTACAGGCCAGAGGTGTGGGGTGGCGAGAGGGTTCACCAGAGACAGAGTGTGGAATAGAACAGGCAGATCAGAAATACGCTGCTAAGGGGAGCAGCGGGCGAGGCAGGAGAGGTCTGCCACACCATTTGCGATTCTCCCTGGGTGGGTGTCAAACCACATCACTGCTGCCGACAGCTCCACAGCGCAGCGCTCAACCGCTGTGCCACCAGGGAGGCCCCTACCTTTTCAATATACATATTAAGATATGTACTACTTATATTAATTTATATTTTGTAATCTGTAATACCCACAACTGAATTTTCAAAGAAGTAATTTGTAACTCAAATTTGATCTGTTAATTAGCCATTGAGAAATTAGACTTATCAATTACCATTTTATCTGAATTTCAGTGTTAAGTATGCCTTTTCCTTTCAGGTGTATTTAATCATGAAATTCAATTTTTCTTTTTTTTTTTAAAGATTTATTTATTTATACATACAAGCTGTGGTACAGGCCAGAGGTGTGGAGTGGCGAGAGGCTTCACCAGAGACAGAGTGGGGAGCAGAACAGGCAGATCAGAAATACACTGCTGAGGGGAGCAGCGGGCGCGGCAGGAGAGGCTTGCCGCACCATGTGGGATTCTCCCCGGCTGGGCGTCGAACTCACGTCGCTGCTGCCGACAGCTCCACAGCTCAGCGCTTAACCGCTGCGCCACCAGGGAGCCCCTAATTTTTCATTTTTATGTAATGTTTCTTTGAAGTAAAAGTAGCTAATTTTGTAAAAAAAAAAAAAATAAATCATTTATCCAAATATTTAATATGCATTAGAAAATCAGTTATATCACATGTTGATATAAAGTCAATCTTTTAACAATATTAACTGATAGTCAAACTATTGTGGGGCATGTTGGATTATTAATCTAAGAATCCTGAATTTTAATCCAACATACTCCAATATGTGTTGACCAAAATTTGACAGTTAATAAAATTAAACCTCTCATTAACTGAATGACTTACATGTGCTTACATGTCTAATTCAATCATCAATATGACTGCTTTGTAAGAGTATAATATAGGAGAGAATTAGAGCTCATGTGGCCTGATAATGTAGAATGAAAAAAATACATTACCTGGATTACAGTTTGTTTATCAAGTAGTAAAATGATCTACCCTCAAAAAGTAGCAGTTGCTATTTTTTTATTAGCTCAATATAATAAATTTCAAAATTTCTGTTTGGTTTCCTGTCCTCTGGGAGTGATGTATTCCAACAATTTTGATTTCTTGGCTTTGATAAGAAATAAATGAGAAAATTATTACCATACTATTTACGTTTATTAGTCTTTCATCACTCCATTTTGCACTTCCTTTCCCTCATTGCCTACAGCCCTCCTACCATTCCTGCAGAGGTTGGGTGAAAACTCATCTAGGGGCCTCCCTGGTGGTACAGGGATTAAAGTTTCAGCGCTCCAATTATGTGCTGAGTGAAATTTGACACTTAATAAAATTAAACCTCTCATTAACTGAATGACTTATATGTGCTTACATGTCTAATTCAATCTTCAGTCCATTGCCAGCCACTGCAGGCTGAGTTCAGATTCAGGCCAGGGAGCTAGCCCACATGGCACAGCAGACCTCTCCTGTCTTGCCCACTGCTGCTCCCCTCAGCAGTGTGTTTCAGTAGATCTGCCTCTTCTGCTCCCCACTCTGTCTCTGGTGAATCCTATCACCACCACCCACCCACATCTTTGGCCTACACCCCGGCTCTTGTATGCATAAATAAATAAAAGTAAATCTTAAAAAAAATGTTAAAAATTTTAAAATAGAGAAAACTCATCAAACATTAGCTATTAGTATGACAGCATTATCTCAGTCTTTTATATATGTGGACATTCCCACCTCTTTATTTACATTAGTGGAACATGATCATTGACCAATAGACATTTAAGACTAATGATCATACAAAAATCATACATGATAATTATATTTAACCTTGTTAGTGATCATGGTACAGTATATAAACATAATTTATGTACTTTTAAATTGTTTTTCTGAAACTGATTAGAAGAAGAAAAATTTTACCCAAAGAATATTGAAATGATCCATAAAAGAAGGAAAATGGCTGTTACTTTATTGTAATATGCTGTGGCTTAGTGTCAAGAAAGCATACAAAAGACTGCAGTAAGTTGCTGATTTAATTATGTAAACTTCTTAGAGGCAGGCAATTATGTTGGGCAGGATGAGCTGCAGCATATCTTGATCACAATTTTCCTGGGCTTGTTGCACAGAAAAGGTGCCAAGTTTCTGGTGTTTCCTTGTAGAAAACAGCTAAAAATTTTCTATATCGTTAAGTAATTTAGAAAAATTTCACCTGCAATATCTGTTTTTCTGTTTGAAGGGATACTTCAAATAATTGAAATCTGTTTTTTAATTGCAATTCTCTGTCATCAAATTTACTTGCTCTTTGGGATTAGGAACAAAAGCCAGTAACACAAAAATCCTAAAGGAAATACCTGCCTGGAAATTTCCAGCAATAGTGAAGTCCATTTTGCAGCAATTATTTTTCAAATTTTCACAGTAGACTGTAAATATACTATTGCCAAAGATGACTAACAAATTAATTATACTTCTGAGAATGGTGATTCTTCAAAACACATTAATAAATGGAAAAACAACAAGTAAATGTCAACTAGTGGAAGAATGGCATGTGCAATCATCATATGTGGTTAATTGGACACTAATGAAAAACATCTGTATGGACATCTATGGAGATTGCTGGTTTGGGGAAATAAATACTAAAATTAATACTTCAGGCAATCAAGTTGCTCTCCAGATTTGTCCTTTGCAAATTCAATTAGGAAACAGTCTTGTAATTTCTACTGAACCAGCTTTTCAATCTCCAGAAATAAATTTGATGAAAGTTTCTGAGGCAGCATTCATTGACACTCTGCAAAATGCAACTGAAGATCAGTTACTTTTTGATTACAAACTAAAAGGAATGCATACTGTTAATTCTCTTTGGCTGAATTTGGGACACATTATTTTACCACAGTGATGGCAAGTGGGCCATCACTTTGTCTATTGGGACTGACTAAATGTGACAGTGAGTCTTCCAGGAATCTCTTGAGTTCACAATTTTGCTCTGGGGCTGGTAAATGCCTTACTGATGATTGGAGCAAGGCATACAGCTCCCATTGTGAGCCTCCTTTTTCTGGAAAATACTGTCAAGAACTTGATGCATGCTCTTATAAACCATGTAAAAATAATGGCAGTTGTATAAATAAAAGATTAAAATGGAATAAGTAAGGATATGGATGTATCTGTCAACCACCATTTATAGGGAAGATAATCGGCCCTCCCAGTGGCACAGCGGTTAAGCGCTGCGTTGTGGGCCTGTTGGCAGTGGCAACATGAGTTCAACGCCCCGCCCGGGAGATTCCCACATGGTGCGGCAGACCTCTTCTTCCTCGCCCTCTGCACCGCTCAGCAGTGTATTTCCATCGGTCTGCCTGTTCTGCTCCCCGCTCTGTCTCTGGTGAACCCTCTCGCTGCCCCACACCTCTGGCCTGTACCCCAGCTTGTATGCATAAATAAGTAAATCTTTAAAAAAAATAAATAAAAGATAACACAATCTTGTTAAAATAGGGGGAAATGCAATTGATAAAATACTACCAAATTTAAAAAAAGCTGCATTTAAAACAAATCTGCAGATTTTTTTAAATGGGCTAAATTTATATTCCAAACATACATAGAAAGATAGATAGATATAAATTAGGCATTCTCTAAAGAAAGTCTTTTTGATTATTTAAGAGTTTCTTAAAACACTATCATCTATCTATGTATCTATGTATTTATCTAATGTGATACAGTTACAGTTATTTATAATCTCTTTCTTCCTTGCTGCTGAAGACAGCTCCAAAAAGACATATCCAAAGTATATTTCCTGGAATGTTTGGCCTACATTCTCTGTGTATTTTATAGCATCAGGTCTTTCATCCATGTTGATTTGATTTTTGTGTATGTATGAGATAGTGATTTAGTTTGATTCTTTCACATCAGCAGTTTGTATTTGATACACCACTTATAGTAGAGGCTTTCTCTGCTCCAGGATATTTTTGTTGTTTTTGTTCCTTTTTCATAAATTAACTGCCCATATAGGTAAGGATTTATTTCTGGACTGTCAATTCTATCCCATTCACCGGTGTGCTTGTTTCAATGTCATGCTGTTTTGATTATTATAGATTTTAAGTATAATTTGATGTCTGTAAGTGGTCCTATCATTCTTTGTCCTTTTATGTCAGGATTGCTTTGCTTATTCAGTGATGTTTGCTCTATTTCTTTGAAGAATTACATTAAAACTTGATATGAATTGCATTGAATCTGTTTTGGGTAGGATGACAGCTTTGACAATATTAATTCATCTCACCCATGAATAGGAGATATATTTATATTTTATGTGTCTTTTACTTCTTTTGACCATGTTTCATTGTATTTCTTGGATAGGTTATTCACATCCTTTGTTAAGTTTACTCATGGGCATTTGTTTTTGGTGTAATTGTAAATGTAATCATTTTCTTAATATCTTCCTCTTCTAGCTCATTGTTTGCATACAGGAAAACAACTGGTTTCTGTATGTTTATTTTGTAATTTGCCACTTTGTTGAACTAATTTATTGCTCTAACTATTTTTTCAGTGGAATACTTAGGGTTCTCTATGCATATTCTCTCTCCATCTACAAACAGATTTTTTTTTTTTAATGTGCTGAACATGGGCCTTGTACTGGCACAAGGTATTAAGTCTCAGCACTATGAAGCTATCAGCAGTCACTGCAGCAAGAGTTTGATCCCCAGCCAAGGAACTAACCCACATGGCAAAGCAGACCTCTCCTGTCTCGCCCAATGCTCCCCTTAGCAGTGTATTTCAACCAGTCTACCTATTCTGCTCCCCACTCTGTCTCTGGTGAATCCTTTCAACCCCTCACACCCCTGCACCTCTGGCCTATACCTCAGCTCTGGTATGCATAAATAAAATGAAATAAATATATAAAAAAAATTAAGGTTTAATCTGAAATTATATGAAAATGCATTCATTGTAATTCCAAATTTGAAAAATGAAAAATGTTACAGAAGACTTATATCCAGTATGAAATGATTTAATATTAAAATTCCATAATACATATGACAAAAATATATTTTTGAGCAATTGAAGGAACCATTAAATTCTCATTCTATAAATGGTCAGTTCTTGGCTTATTTTTAAAACTTTTCAAATCTTAAAGTTTAATGCAGGGGAAAAAATCGTTGTTAAGTAAAATCTGTTGCCTTAATTTGGTACTGATTTACAACTATATAAAAAAACAATTACAGTTTCTAGATTTAAGAAGATTTATTTGCAAGGCATGCTGCTACCCCTATACCCAACATGAGTAATTTAAAGAGATCATAGCATGGCATGAGAGGAATAATCAATTCTCAGGGTATGTTAATCTCAGATATAACTTGGACAGTTAATAAGACATACAATTGACTAATAACAAATACTGTAAGATACTGTGTTAGCAATGTAAATTAAAGATAGGCAGAATAGTTTCTAATGTAAAGTAGTTATCTCCATTTCAGTGGTTAGAATTTATGAAGATTAATATTTTGTTCATGGAAAGGAAAGCTGAGAAAAACTAAATTAGATAAAACTTATGTTTTTCATTTTTAATAATTGAACTTTAATCTTTTTTGAAACTCAATTCTGATAGAGGTTTAAAAGTTAATCTCAGTTAACTTAACCCTGGATTTTAACCCTCTGCTATATAGAGAATTGAACTAGCCTTTTGTTTTTATAAGTGTAATTTGTTAAATATTGTCAAGTCAATCATATTACATGAGTCAGTGGGCATACAACATGTACAATCAACTCTATGACTTAGCATTCATAAAACTTGGAGTTAAAATGATGGCAGATATTTATACATGCTAATCTAACACATTTAATTATGCACAAACTATTTTTAGATGTTGATAGAGAAGGTGTTCATTCAGTTTACTCTGTGTTGTTATTACTTTTATATCAATAAACTTCTTTTTGTAGCATTTTTATTGTTTGATTTGATTATTTGGTCACTCTGATTATTACCATAATGATTCTGAATTATTATAATAATAATAATAATAATAATAATCCACAGTTATATTACACTAAAAAGCAAAGGTTCTGCATTCAATTAATAACATGAATGGTTTCTATTGCTGCCATATTCTGTTTTGATAAAGAATGTGAGCATTATTTTTGCCTTCTTATTAGTTTCTTGTCTATTGTGACAAACCTGCCTTTGATTGATTGGCAAAGCCCTTCATCTGAGTATAAATTGTCTCATGGCAATGTTTGTATCTACTAAGTATGTAGTATATATTATTTATTTAATACATGCTAATTATTTATAATTATGAAATCACAGGATGATGATAAAAATATTTATTTCTGTTTTGATGAATGAGTGTATCAATTGATTACAAATGAAATTACCTGAATGCTTAATTAAAGGACATGATTTGTCTAAAGTTATAAAAAAATGCCAATTTGGATAACAATATATGTTATTCAATTAATAGAATACTCATTTTCTACTACATATGTGCCTTTTTATCAGAAAACAAGTCAATGATAATAGTTAATTTCAAGTCTGTTTTACCTTTGAAGAACTGGTAGAGATAAAATTATAACTTTCATTGATTTACTCCAATGAAAATGATCTAAAACCAATGTTACATTGCTTCTTTGGTTTATTCAGTGAGAAGTTAATTAAGTATTTAATAAGACAGTGTCAGTGTGTATGTTTATAGACCACTAGTATATTACAGACTTTGGACACTGGTATGGTTTACTCACTTCACCATTTTTAAAGTGTATTTCTTCACTGATTTATAAGAAAAAAGAAGTTATAAAATCTGAGTAGAAATAATTAGTGATATACATAATTTGCAAACATTTCATTCAGTCTCTGGCTTGTCTTTTCTCTTTTTATCCAGGGATTTTGATGAACAGATGTTTTACGTGTTGATAAAGTTCAATTTATCATTTTTAGTTTGATGTAGTCCACGTTGTTTCTATTTTCCTTTGTTTCCCTTGCTGTTGGAAATGAATCCTCAAAGATATCTGAAGTTAATGTTTTCTTCTTTATGTTTTATGCTTTCAGAACTTCCTTCCAAGTCTTTTATCCATTTTGAGTTAATTTTCAAGTATGGTGTGAGATAGTGGTTCGTTTCATTCTTTTGCATGAGGCAGTCCAATTTTCCCATCATCACTTATTGAAGAGACTTTCCTTGCTCCATTGTATATATGTCACTTCTTTGTCATAGATTAGCTGTCCATAAACATGCTGTTTAATTTCTGAGCTCTCAATTCTGTTCCATTATCTGTCTTTTTTTTTCCCTAGTTTTGTGCTGTTTTAATTATGACTTCATGGAGTTTGAATTCAAAAGTGTGGCATCACCATTTTTCCCTTTTATAACAGGAGAACTTAGGCTATTCATGGTTTTTTGTGGTTCCATATGGATTCCCCCCCCCCCATATTTTGTAATAGTTGTTACAATTCTTCGAAGAATGCCATTGGGGTTTTTATTGAAATTCATCGCATCTTTAAATTGCTTTGGGTAGGGTGGCCATTTTAACAATGTTAAATCTTCCTATCCAAGAGCAGGAAATATCTTTCCATCTCTTTGTGCCTTCTTCTGTTTCTTGAAACAATGTTTATACTTTTATTTATATATTCCTTCACCTCCTTTATTAAATTTATTCCCAGGAACCTATTTTTTATGAGTTGGTATATGGTATGGCTTTATAAGTTTCTTTTTCTATCTCATTGTATATAAGAAAGCAACTAATTTTTTGTGTTGATTTTTATTTTGCCACTTTGCTGAACTGGCATAACTCTTTTTTCAGTGTTTATTTCTTCCCTAACACAATCCAACACAGGCTGCTTTTTTTTTCTCTTAGCATTTGATTATATATAGAATTGTATTCTTTATAATTTTATACGTTTCAATATTTCTTCAGATCAATATGCTATAATCAAATAGTTCTAGTGATTGTATAACACACAATTCATACATATTCACATTTTCTCTGCTGTTGTTCATAGTTTATATCTTCTTTAAAATTAAATCTCTTCTTTAACTTCTCCAAAATTCACACCCTGTATACTTTCTATTGATTTATCAAAATCTTAATAGCAAAGCCTATGAACTAGTCAAATGTATACTCCCATGTTGTAGCTTTTTTAAGATATGTAATAAATCTTTCATATTCAGAAAACTAACAGGTCATTCTTCATAATAAAGTAATTTCAAACTATTGTGCTTCTTTTCTGACAGATAAACTGAGAATAGGTCTAATGCAATATTTTCTCAATTCTGGATTCACAAAGTTACATTTTAATATGTACTTTTTTGTATACCTTATAGAAAAGGATTTTTCTATGTGGGCTAAATATAGAAGGAGAAGAAGTATAGTTTTCTCTGTTTTATTAGGACATGGAAGAAATACTACAAGAAATAAACCATCTCTTAAAAATGAAATATATGATCTTGCTATAAGTGGCCTTATGGGTAATATGAATACCTGCTTATCTTTGACTCAGAAGTGTTCAGTTTTCATAGTATGAAAATTGCATGATTGCTTTCTTTGTTTTTAGAGTGATAAAAAGCATAATCACTACTTTTAGCCTTCTAATACTGAATGCACCAGTTCCTCCCCTTGTAGAATGTTGAATTGGCTCTCATTGGTGACAGATGTCCTATACATTGCAGTAATGCTGCTTATATAGCTGTGATAATTTTCCACTTCTGATTTGTCAGTTACAGTGATTTAAAAATCACTTGTGACTGCCTGAAAATGACTGATGTTTTTCCTATATTAAGTAATTTCTTCTGGCATGGTGTAAGTATTTCTTGAATTCTTGAATTCTGTTGAAGTCTGCATGTTGTAATTCTTTGTTCAAATAAACAGGTGTGGCAATTTGTAGAATTCCATGCAGAAACTCTAATTACTACACTTGGGGACTTTGATTTTTTTTTTAATGAGCAAAAGCTGTAAATCTATATTTTTTAGACACAGGAACATTTTTTTAACATAAGGCTTCGATTTTTATTTAGTGAAGAACTTGTAAATGAAAATTTAGAAAGCCAAACTTGCTAAAATGTCTTACCTTTATCTTATAGCTAATTTTGTTATTATATTTAAACTGTTGATTTTCAATAATATTGCATTTTCAGATGTTGACTATAAAATCCTAATTAAAGAATTATTAATTTCATTACAAACATCTCTTTAAATATTTATGATCACACTTGATTTATTTTATATCTGATTTAATATGAGTGATCATAAACACCAGTATTTTACAGCCTATTTTATTATGGCCAGACTTACCTTAACAGCTCAATCAACTTCATTCATATAGGTTCAGATGCATTTTTAAAAAATGAGCTGAGACAGATGAGCATTTCCTGATTCAAGACAAATATTTGCAAGTGATTCACACATTTGAAACTAAATTATGCTGCATTTCAATGGAATTCATCAAACTAAAGATTAACTTTAAAATAATCTGACATAATAAATTATGGTACTCATTTCGATTAGCTACCAATTCAGTAATTTTGGAAAGAGGTAATTTCCTCATCTATCACTTATGTGTAGATTTTATTCTATTGAGTTATTTTAGCTACTTAACTATAGCATATTGATCATAGCTGATGAGCCCTCCATTTGATGTTTAAGAACTAGTGGTTCATTTCAAATGCAGAGTTGCATGGAATTTAAATTTCTCTAATCCCATATCTCCTATTCTTAGGATAGCAACTGTTCCTACAAGGTAGAAATTCTTATCTTCTCCCTCAAATGTTATTTCTTATTACTGTTGATACCCTTTATACTAACATAAAGAATTTCATATGGTATGTTAAAACTACAAAGCAAGCATCACTTTTAGCTTACCTAATTCACATAAACAGTTCTATGCTTTCTTTTTGTTTTTAAGATTTATTTATTTGTGCATACAAGCTGGGGTACAGGCCAGAGGCGTGGGGTGGAGAGGGTTCACCAGAGACAGAATGGGGAGCAGAACAGGCAGATCGATGGAAATACACTGCTGAGAGGATCAGCGGGAGAGGCAGGAGAGTTCTGCCTCACCATGTGGGAATCTCCCTGGCAGGGCTTCGAACTCGCGTCGCCCCTGCTGCCGACAGCTCCACAGCATAGCGCTTAACCGCTGCGCCACCAGGGAGGCTCTATGCTATTTCTTAATTACTTTTTTTATTTTCTGAGTTCAGGATGCAATACTTAAGTAAATTACTTCATAAGGATATGTGGCTAGGAGACGTGTGTAGGGAGGTGGGGATGAATTTATAAAATGAGTCTACGTTTATCATATCAGTAAAATTCTGATCGAATCACAGTTGTTAATCTTAATGTTGCCTTATATTTTAGCATGTTTTCTTAGAAAATTTAATGTCTGTCTACTTGTCATCAATTGAAGTAAAAACATTTTTAAATAAACATCTTTTACCTCACATAATTAGGTGATAATACATCATGTAAATTTGATACTATAAATGTTGTGTCCAAGAGCTTTTTTAAAGAACTTTGAAGCCTACTTAATTAGTAAATTTATTGGTCAATGGAATATATAAATAAAGATCATTGACTGGTAGATTATTATGACCAGTATTGATTAGAGAGTAGGTAGCTTTTTTAACTAACTGGTTATAGTTTTTGTGATCAAAACCAAGAATGCCTGATATTAATATATCTGTCTAGTTTTTTGAAGTCTGTGGAGTTTTTCTATACAAACGTCATGAATCATCTGAAGATTGCATATGATCTGTAGGTAGAACTTCATAATACTAACAGTCGATGCTGATTCCTGAATGAGGTGTTAAGATGGTGCACTTAGAGGAATCACTTAGCATGTGCCCTCTCCATGACAGTGGCTTTTGCAACACAGTACCATGATTACACAGTATCCTCCAGAGAGAATGAGGTGTTTCACCTTTTCTGACTTTACCTCAGAACTGACATAATACTCTATGGTTGAGGCATTAGATTCACTCAGGATACAGGAGAAACAAGGTTCTGAAAGAACATGTTCAGTTAGAGATATTGATGAAACCATTTTAATAGTCTGTCCCAGATCACTTTCCTTTTTTCTTGTTCATACAGTGAAACCTAAGCAATACTCAGGCTTCCCCTTATTATGCATCTCACTATAGCAAAAGCTACTCTTGTTCTGCCATGTAACATGCCATTATTCCTTCCCCTAAGGCAACAGTTGCATTTACTAAACTATTTATTTCCATACATATCATTTAAAATTCCCTCCTTTTCATGCTCCATGCTGCCTCCTATCAACTTTGCTACTGGTTTTATTATTGTCATTTACTGTTCTTGTTTGCTCGTCATTAATGATGACTCCAGCACCTAATTTATAATATTAATATTTCTAATATTACTATTTAAAAACTTACTACACATAATTTAAGTTCTTTTTAAAAAAGATTTATTTATTTATGCATGCAAGCTGGGGTGTAGGCCAGAGGCATGTGGTGGTTAAAGGATTCACCAGAGACAGAGTGGGGAGCAGAACAGGCAGGTCGACCAAAGTACACTGCTGAGGGGAGCAGCGGGAGAGGCAGGAGAGGTCTGCTGCACCATATGGGAATCTCGCTGGCCAGGTATGGAACTTGTGCTGCAGTGGCTTATGGACAGCTTCATAGTGCTGTGCTTAACCCATTGCACACCCAGGGAGGTCCAATTTAAGTTCTTCATCTCCAATCAATGTCATAATGACTTTAATGTTGCAACTCATGCCAGTAAATAGTCTAAGAATCTTGTCATTACCTTGAAATGCTAAGTCAGTTATCCTTCTAATTCTCTCACTTTCTGATCAAATCTATGTTTACACTTTGTAGTTCAAATACACTTTTTCCCTGAAGAAAAAATTTGTTTTCATATGAACTATATATATATTTTGAGTTTAAAGAGTTGGTTCTAATCCCATACCTCATGCTTCTTTTTTTTTTTTTTTATACATACAAGCTGGGGTACAGGCCAGAGGCGTGGGGCGGCGAGAGGGTTCACCAGAGACAGAGTGGGTAGCAGAACAGGCAAATCAGAAATACACTGCTGAGGGGAGCAGCGGGCAAGGCAGGAGTGGTCTGCCGCGCCATGTGGGATTCTCCCTGGCTGGGCGTGGAACTCGCGTCGCCGCTGCCGACAGCTCCACAGCGCAGTGCTTAACCGCTGCGCCACCAGGGAGGCCCCCTCATGCTTCTTAAAACACACACAATTAATTTAATTTTCTGAAGCAAAGTTTTTTCAAGTGTTATATTTTAATAAAAAAATATTATTTTGAAATGTTCAATTTTTTTAAAGATTTTTTAAATTTATGCATACAAGCTGGGGTATAGGCCAGAGGTGTGGGGGGTGGGTGAGAGGATTCAGCAGATACAGAGTAGGAAGCTGAACAGACAGATCTACTGAAGTACACTACTGAGGGGAGCAGCAGGGAGACAGGAGAAGTCTGCTGTGCCATGTGGGAAGCTCCCTGGACATCTGTGGAACTTGTGCTGCAGTGGCTCTGGATAGCTTCAGAGTGCTGCACTTAGCCCATTACGCCACCAGGGAGGCCCTGAAATGTTAGATCTTGTTTATAAAATTCAAATATTATTTCTACCATTGAGAAGACAGCAGATTATTGTTAATTTCCTCTTTCATATTTTTGTTCTTCCATAACCAGACAGATTTAATTCATTATATCCTATAGTGCATCTAATTTTATTTGGGTTGGTCTGATCGATTGTGTTGTGTTTTGCCAAGCTTACTGAAAACTGGTGAAGAAATCCCAAAATTTTGAACAACTTTGCAAATATATTTGTAGTCATTAGACTTAGCAGTACCTCAATATTGATATACCATAAATTTAGGTCTAGATTGATTGAAGTAGCATTGCCTTTTAACATTATATACATTCCATATGTTTATTGAGTCTCAACATTTGTATATACTACAGGAAACGCTCTAATTGTCTACTGCTAGCATTACAAAATCTCAGTCATTGTTACTGTGTATTCAGCTATTCTTTCTTAAAGCTTCCCTCACCCTTTCTCTATGCAGGAAATGATTTTTATCTCCCACATTAGATCAACTTATGAAATATGATACCATTAACTTTTTTCTATTATTTATCAATTTATCTTTAACCATATAACCTTCATCTCCTTTCCTTTACTGTAATTTGCATTTATTTGTATTAGTAATAACTTTCTGACCTGAATTTTGCCCCTTTCCCATAATCTAATATAGTATAGAAATTTAGCCTAATTGCATTTACTAGTTTATCTGTATTTTAATATCACTTATCTCACTTGATATAGGTGGAATACCAATGAGGGGGAATATCTGTTGCTTATTAAAATAGCCTAAGGTATATAGGAGTTTGGGTCCAGGGAAAGCTGTGATTTTTATTTTTTTTAATTTAATTTTTTACATTATTGTGTAGAAAAAGTGGGATGTAGGTGAGAGGAGCTGAGGGTGAGAGGGTTCACCAGTGACAGAGTGGAGAGCAGAACAGGCAGATTTACTGAAGTACACTGTTATCAGGAGCAATGGGCAAGATGGGAGAGGTCTGCTGTGCCATGTAGATTAGCTCCCTGGCCAGGAATTGAACTCAGGCCCTAGCAGTGATAGTGCTAAGACAACTCTAGGCTGCTAGGGGGGCCTTATTATTTGATTTTTAAGCAGATAAGAAAGGAAATACCAGTTAAAATCACATTAATAAGAAACAATAAAGATCAAGAGAGAGACAATATAATGAAAGATAATGCTTGAAAGGGCTGATTTTGGAATTAAGTAGGAAGAAATAATATTTTGGTGAAAACATCTAAATAAATCTGTCATCTAATGATATGGAATAATTGATTTCAAAGACAGTAAAAGAAAATGAAATCAGTGTATGTGATTTCCTGTCATTTAGATGGCATCTGTTATGTAGATTTTTTCTTTAACTAAAACTGTATTATATTTAATTAGTATATTTTATGTTTCTTATTGGGGGCTACATAAATGAATTGTACACTCTAGTGAATTTCAAATAACTTGTGAATGAGTCCTGATCAATGAAGTATTTGAAAATTTAAGACATATTATTCAAAAGCTTATTACAATTTACATAAGTTAGTACTCAAAAAACTTTAAGTCAAAATATGTTCCATAAATTTTCCTAATAGATTAGGAAATTATGAAATGTTAATTATAACATGTTATTTTTAGATATATAAAGTAGAAATTGAAAAATATTTATAAAACATCTCCTATTTTGATTCAACCTTGCACACTGCCTTCAAAGATAAAACATGGAACACCCAAATATATCCATCCATGTTCTTTCAAGGTGGTTATCTTTACTAGACTGAGATTACATATGGACCTAGATAAAATTAAAATTTCATTTCATCCCCATATACATGCACAACTTCTTTTTTAAAGAATCTTTCAGTTCTGGAACTTTTCTTTTGAATCAAAACTAAGACATATTCTAATATTTTTCATGATTACTTTTAAAATGCATATAACTTGGTATTGTCATGTTTCTTAGGCTATGTACAAAGAATCTACTGTCTATGTGGTTATTTAATAATCTGAAATGAAAGGTGAATAAGTGTGTAATCATATATATTTAAATCATATGTATATTCATATGTATGCTTATATATATGAGTATATATGTGTGAAAATATATATTAAAATTATATATGAGATTAACAACCTAAAGCATAACATAATTCAGCCAAATCTCTTCTAACACTTAGATCTTATATTTAGTTTCCAATTATGTTTCTTTAGAGCTATGATGATAAGGAAAATTTTACGAAATGTATAATTTGGATATCCTAAGATGCTTAAATGACATGGAGACATCACTCTGTTTTAAGGTTCAGAATATGCTAAAATATTATATCGCAAATAAAATCGTTGTATTTATGATAATGTGGCTTTCATTGTGAGCAAAATATAAATAATTGATTCAAAATAGAGAAAAAAATTAGTCAACTTTCATTTTCTATAGCATTTTATATTACAGTCAGGAATACTCTTCTTTCTAATTTTTCTGGCTTCAGTGATAATGGGGCAACCATATATTATTATTATTAAATATTTTAATGACTATTGCTTTAGATGTAAAGATAAATTAAAATGCATATTAAGATTGAATAGGTTGTATCAAGGGCATCACACTTCATAAATTTTGAAACCAATATAATATATTTAATTCATGCAAACTAAATAATAATAATAAAATAACAGCTCTTATTTATTGAATTTCTTTATGTGCTGGGCATATTTTATATGTTATTTATATATAATCCTCAAAATAATACTATGTAATAACTGCTATTATATTCCCCTTTGCATATTCTAGGGATAAAATAAGCTCAGACTCTCAGAAATCTTTCATAAGCTTATAGACTTCTCAGAACTACAGCTAGTAAGTGGTAGAAGCTAGGTTTTAAAAAATTAATTGTATTGGCAGGTTTTTCTCCTAAATTGTCAGTAAAAGATAACATTTCAGTTACCAGCATAACTCCTATTGTGTGTTTCTAGTCCTTTAAAACAGTTAATTTTTTTTAAAGATTTATTTATTTATACATACAAGCTGGGGTACAGGCCAGAGGCCTGGGGCGGCGAGGGGGTTCACCAGAGACAGAGTGGGGAGCAGAACAGGCAGATCAGAAATACACTGCTGAGGGGAGCAGTGGGCGAGGCAGGAGAGGTCTGCCACACCTTGTGGGATTCTCCCTGGTCGGGCATCGAACTGGCATGGCGCACTGCCGACAGCTCCACAGCACAGCGCTCAACCGCTGCACCACCAGGGAGGCCCCTAAAACAGGTAATTTTTAAGGAATATGTTATTACCATAAAATATACAAACGTGCATATCTGAGAAAGTATTATTTTGCAGTCCGGTCTCTAATGTATGTTGCATATATTGCGTCTATGCATATATATGTATATATTAAGTCCATAAATAAGTTTTAAAAGACCATGTTGAACAAACTTGAGTGTTTTCCTTTGATATGATTTTAAGTCACAGTGCAATCTGGCAATTTCTAAACATAGGCTAAAACTAGAGATTTAAAATCTTTGGAAATTTACTTACATCATTTCCTCAACAGATGCTTGGCAGAAGAGATGGCTATGTATAGCTGAGAAAGAAAGTACTCTGAGGATAGTGAGAGATTTATTGCAGTCTGGATTTCTCAGGCGATTACAACTATTTTTTCTTATGCTATATTCATAAGTGCTATTAAAAGCACCCCTCCCCCAAATATAAAGACAATATTTTAATTAAAAAAAGTAGAAAGGGACCTCTCCAGTGGCACAAGGGGTTAAGTTTCAGCACTATTAAGCAATCATTACAGCCACTGTGACAAGAAATTGATCCCTGGTCAGGCAGCTAACCCACATGGCACAGCAGACCTCTCCTGTCTCACCCTGCTGCTCCCCTCAGCAGTGTATTTCAGTAGATCTGCTTGTTCTGCTCTCCACTCTGTATCTGGTGAATCCTCTCACCCACCCCTCACACCTCTGGTCTATACCCCTGTCTTTATATGCATAAATAAATAAATATTTTTTAAAAAATTAAAAAGTAAAAAGGAGTAGGATTTTTAAAAGAAAATAACACTTAATATCCCAGGAAATTCACCTGATACTGAGACATTTACCAGTATACATTTTTCTACATTTTGATTTTTTCCCTATTTTCAGAACCCCTGACCTGAGCTATTTAACAAAAAGATACACTATCACTTTCTGTTTTTGAACAGTACAGTGGAATCTATCTATCTATCTATCTATCTATCTATCTATCTATCTACAATTTATACATTTCAGTTTAACATACTGGAACTATTTTAATAGTTCACAAAGAATTAAACTTTGTAACTGTAAGGATTCCACTAAAATAAAAAATATTTAGTTTTAACTTTCTTTAACTAAACTACCTACAATATTAACATGTTTATACTTTTTATACTTTTACTGGAGGAATCAAAAATTGGTGATATCTTTCTGCTTGCAATATAATGCTTAACTGAGTTAATGGGCTCATGGAATTTAAGGTATAATATTAGACTTTCCCGATTAAACAAATAAAATTACAAAAGGCCGGTTAAATTTGAATTTCCAATAAACAATGGATTTTCATGTATTGAATGGGGCATATGTATTTTTAAAAATAAATATCTGAAATTCAAATTGAATGGTGTGTCATATATAATCCAGTAAACTTAGAGGGGCATTTAAATTTAAACTTTGTTTCTTTGCCTGAGAGAAAAATAAATTAGATCACTGTGGTAAAGGGAATTATCCAAGATCTCTTAGTTTTATTTCTTCATATAAAAGCATGAACATATTAAATGTTAAATATGGCACAATGTTAAAATTCTCTTGATGCCATATCGCATAGAGTTTTTATCAGCTCTGAATGTTAATAAAAATGTGCTGCAGAAATCTGAATGAGGCATTTTTGTGGAGAAGAGTGGCATTTGGTTTTGGTTTGTTTTCCTTGAAACTGAACAATCACAGAGAACTGAAATCTCCCCCTTACACATCTCTCTTTTCAGTGTCCCACTAGTTCTTCCTCTGTATCACAATCCAATGAATATGGATGTGCACTTAGCCCTCCTGTTTGGAGTAAATAAACTTTGCCCTAATTAACCCAAGATATCCAGAAGAGACTGGAGTACAGGAGGAAACTAAAGAGAAATGAAGTTATATTCAGATTCTGATTGCAAAATATGGTTATGAACAAGAAACATCTTGAAAATCATGCTGGGAAACAATACTGTAGGTCTTTTTCGTAGACTTCTCTGTTAGTGTGCAGAGTGTTTCAAAACTAAATAAGTCAGATGACATCACTTGAGGGTAATGATAGAGAAGGACCTAGCATAAGGAAGGGAGAACTTCCTCTCTTTTTGCCAAAGAACAAAAGAAGGAAGCTATAGCAAAAGATAGAAAAAGAAAAAGAAGTCAAACATCTTTGTCAGTTTTCCTCTTTCTAGCTTTGAATCTTAAAGGAGAGTAGTCTGTTAGGGTGGAAGGTGCCAGTCCACTTCTTTTGCCTTGACTCCTCTTTGACAATTTTAGAAATAGAGTACTTCCTGGCTATCCCTTTAATGGTAAAAGGTCACAGGAAGAGGACTCAAGGCTTTAACATTACTTACCTACTCTTAGCTCTTTCCTGTTATAAATCCAATGAAAAAGTAACTGGGAATCTGGCTGATGGAAGTGGACTGGACAGGGCCCTTGGGTTCCCTCAGTGTTAATGTGACTTGTTTATTTTCAGAAGTAAGGTCTGTTAATTCCTATTAACTTTTAGACAGTGCATATACATTTCTCAATCTGTTAACTTTTAAAGTAACTTTCACTGAAAAATTATCTTAATCAAATCTTTTACTTTAATATAGTTTTTGTAGTATGTTTTAATTCTCTCTTTTTTTTTAAAGATTTATTTATTTATACATACAAGCTGGGGTACAGGCCAGAGGCGTGGGGCAGTGAGAGGTCTCACCAGAGACAGAGCGGGGAGCAGAACAGGCAGATCAGAAATACACTGCTGAGGGGAGCATCGGGCGAGGCAGGAGAGGTCTTCCGCACCATATGGGATTCTCCCTGGCCAGGCGTCGAACACGCATTGCGCGCTGTCGACAGCTCCACAGTGCAGCGGTTGACCGCTGCGCCACAAGGGAGGCCCTGTTTTAATTCTCTTTTGACAGATAGTCTCATGCTTTATTGTCCTTTTCTAATGTTAACTACCCATTCAAGACTCTTTATATTTTATATTTTGGTATAATTTTATTGAGTTTCACAAAATATGCATTTTTATGTTAATTGATAGGGTAATTTGGTAAGAATGGACGTAATTGTGTTACTTCATGGTATGTAATGAAGCAAGATGTTTCTTAAAACATATTAAAATATGTTTTATATGTATAAGTAAGTCAGTCTCTGTGTACATACATTTAAACCAGATAGGTTTAATTACTCTAGTGAATATCATATCTTGATTTTATAATTGATTAGTGTTTTGTAGGGAAATGTCACTGATACTGTACATTACTCTTGTATCCTCATGAGTCCTTTATTGAACTCATATTAAGTAAGTATATTTTTTCATTCTATGCATTTTCCTGGTAGATAATCTATTTCTCTGTCAACAGTTAAAATATTAACGCTTTTCTTATAATTCCAATATTTTATTATATCAATAAGGCAAAGATGACTATGTAATTCTTCATGCAGGCTGTCTCCTGTTACTTCAGAAATCCACTGGTAACAAACAAAAATTTTTACATGTCCAATTATTTTACAAAATAGTCCAAACAAGTAGATGCTTCACTATTTAGAGCCTGTCTGTTGTATATAACCTATGAAACTATCTGAAGGCAACTGAAAAGAGAAAGCCTTGTAATAAAATGATAAGTCACTACTGTCCTAGAGCTTTCTGATTAAGAGACCTGCTGCCAAGAAACATAACTTTGAAATGCAAGGCCCTCTCCTATCCCTCCTTCTCTGGATCTTCCCCGGCATTCATTCTCTTCTGATTGTGACCTTGTTTCATTAAGTCTCTGGATGGTCTCATGCTATGAGGGACTCCCTTTTCAAGCACCTTTGTCTCAGCACCTTCCAATAAAGTTTTTGTCATTACCTATGCAGTCCTATATTTCTCTTTCATCAGTACCCTAATTAATTGACAGACTTCCATATTTGGTAATGGTAAGAATTTTAGGCATATTCCTTATATTAAAGGGAATTAATCTAATGTTCTCCACTTTGGATGATACTTATATTGGCCAACATATTTTATATCTTTCCATATTTTATATTCAGCTAAAATTTTTCCTCATAGAGGAAATATATTCTGTTATATTCTGTTTTTTGGGTTCTTTTCCATTTTTTCTTATTTATTTATGCATATAAGAACTGGAGTGTAGGCTAGAGGTACTGGGGATAAGAGCATTCATCAGAGACAGAGTGGGAAGCAGTGCAGGCAGAGCCACTGAGATACACCTCTGAGGGGAGCAGAAGGCCAGACAGTAGAGGTCTTTGAGCCATGTAGGTTAGCTCCATGGAAGGGGATTGAACTCATGCTGCAGTGGCTGGTGACAGCTTGATAGTACTGAGACTTAACCCCTTGTGCCACCAGGGAGGCCTGGATTCTTTTTCTTTCAAACCATTTGAATTATTGTCACAGTTTATATTCTGACTCTCAACTCTTCCTCCTATTTTTACTTAAATTCAGATTTAATTTTCTTCATTATTTCCTTTTTTTTTTGCCTTTGTTTCCTACCATGTTTTGGAAAAACATTTACCCCATACTTAGTCTTGTCTTTATTTTTTCTAGTAAATTCTTTAAATTATAGTTCTAGTTATCAGCATCAAAATGTCTTTTTCACAGAATCCTTAAGACAAATACATATATGAAGCAGGTTATATTTATTGTCTTTGTTACTCCAATTCCATTTCTTAGTCTCAATATTATTTGAAAGTATATGGACATGACAAACTTGAACTTCTACAATTTGATTTTTTTTTTTAAATTTCTATCATACATCCCTGTCTAGGGCACTACAAGGTATTATTTATTGGCTAATTCTATGTCCGATTGCATTTTTTTCTCAAAATTATTTAACTTTCTTTGGATATTGAAAATTTGTTCCTAGTTTGTCTCTAAAAGCTGATTTTTTGCAATTTTAATTTTATTTTTCTATTATGATGCACAATTAATTCTATTTTTATTTGTCCATTAAGTTATTTCCTCAAATATATTGGTTTGCAGTAATTGCGTACTTAATAATTTTGGGAGCACAACTTCACACCTGAATATGTCCCCATGCCTTCCATGAATTCTAAATATATCATCCTTCTCCATTTCCATTTCATTCTGCTTTTTATCTCAATTTTTTTTTCTGCTGATGTTTTTCACTTTTCTTTTCACAGATACCATATGTTCTTGAATATGTCAATAGTTTTTTTCTTATCAAACGGTACATTATTTTCTCAATTATGTGTTTTCTTTCAATAGTCAAGAAAATAGTTTTCACTGTTATCGCAGCACTTATTCACAATGTATTACTAATTTTTTCAACATTGCTTAAAGAAGTAGAAGACATCACGATTCAGAATTTCTAGTTTTCACATTCTGTGATTGCTTTAGCTATGCTGTCTTCACTAGAGTGATAGACAACTTTCTCAGTTTCGTACCTGGAACACAAGTTACGTTCCCAACCCAATTAAAATGAATTTTGTCTACGGGAACTCAGTACCATTGTGATCAATTTTACACCTCTTCCCAAGTGATCTTATTTTATATTGTAAACTTGGAGAATATATGAAAAACTAAACCTTACAGACCATACATAGTTTGTTAGGGAGTATCTGTTTCTTAATTAATAGAACAAGTTTATAGAAAATAAGGTGTTGATTAGAGATGGAACTCTGATCTGTTAAAAACTAACATGTAACATACAGACTTTGTGCTGTAGGCTGAGGGGGACAAACATGGAAAATGAGAACCTTGACTCTGTCATCTTTTAAGTGATATAAATAATTTGGTTTTTATCCTTGTTACATTAAACATGTTATTCGTAGAAATCCAGCTTTGTGATTCAGTTGTGCTACAAATTGTAATCTTATTTTCAGTGTTCACAAGTACATTTGGCAGGGCTTGGGAAGTATTTTAAAACTCATGCAACCTCTTAAACCAGATGATATAATTTGCTATTTTTTAGTCCACAAATGTAACTAGTGAATAAATGGTACAGTTAAGAAAAACATTTAAAATATCAACCTTGTGTAGCTACTTATCTAATTCTAACAAGCTGTATCAAACCCTTCTTGGCATCACATTTCACATACCTCCAAGATTTTTGGTTGTATGCCTAAAGTTGCAATTAAAATGCATGTGTATGTGCACTTTTGAGTCATCTTTGCACTAGGTGAGGGGAGACTATATGTGAGGTTAGGGTACATGGCAGTTATTTTTTATTCTTTTAATTGTCATATTGTCAGGATTCTCTCCATCAAGTATCACCACCCTGGGGGCCTCCCTGGTGGTGCAGCGGTTAAGTGCTGCACTGTGGTGCTGTCAGCGGCAGCAAAGCAAGTTCGACGCCCACCTGGGCAGATTCCCACATGGTGTGACAGAACTCTCCTGCCTCGCCTGCTACTCCCCTCAGCAGTGCATTTCCATCGATCTGCCTGTTCTGCTCCCCTCTCTGTCTCTGGTGAACCCTCTCGCCACCCCCCACCTCTGGCCTGTACCCCAGCTTGTATGCATAAATAAATAAATCTTTAAAAAAAAAGTATCACCACTCTGGGATATCCACCACTAAATTACTCATAGCCCACCATCACAGTCCACATGACAATTCATATCTATTTGGTAATCTAGAAGTCTCCCAGAAAAATTGCAAATATACCTGGATTTTGAAAAAAATAAAAAAGTGTAGATAGGTAGGTCATTCCCTAGGGTAAATATGAAAGAATCAAATCACATGATTTTATAGAATTAAAGTTTTTAAAAGTGTACCTTCTACAGTTAAGAGGTAATTTAAAGTGATCTCAAATTTTCCTGATTCAGTTGACCTTTATATTATTTTTTTGTATTTTTAATTCAATGATATATTCTGTTTTTTTTGTATTTGAACTACAAATACTTTATGGAAACAAACTATTTTTTAATAAATATTTCACCTGATATTTCTTTGTATACATAAGAGAATATTTTATGTGTACGTTTATTCATCTCTTTTCTTCCTTCACTAAACAAACATTTATGAGACACCTTGAAACTATGGTCATTATACTAGACATTTGGAAACATCAGTGAATAAAACAAACAAAATCTCTGTTTTTTTAGAAATTGCATTCTACTTAATAGTAACTATGCATAAAGAAAATAAATATTTTTATGTTAATAGATAAGTGAATAAAAATAGAAAGCAATAAAGCGTTGTGAGAATAACACATACTGAGTGACTGGTTATATGCAAAGTAGTCAGGAGAGACATCATTATGAAAGTGGTATTTGAGCAAAGTTTTGACAGGTATCAGGAAATTTTCCAGAGCAGATAGTTGACGGAGAACATTCTAGATAAAATAAACAGCTAGTACAATATCTGTAAGATAGTAGTGTGCATGGAATGGACTTGAAGAATGGGAATAGTATGGAAATCAAGTAAGAAAAACTAGAAACTGTTGACTCCTCAGAGGCCATTTGAAGGCTTCATTTTGACTTTGAAATAGGGAGCACTGAAAAAAAATTTAACAGAAGAATAATATGGTATGGCATGTTTTTGAAAGGACCATTTCCTTCTGTGGTAAGAGTGAACTATGTTAGTCCTGACTTATATGGTAGAAAATGGGAAGCCAGTTAAATCTCTCCTGTGTTATGACAAAAGAATCAAGAATATACAATGGGGAAAAGTCAATGTCTTCAATAAGTGGTGTTGGAAACACTGGACAATACTTGCAAAAGGGTGAAGTCTAACTACTATCTTATACCATATAAGTAATTAACTCAAAATGGTTTAAAGATTTGAATTTAGGAGCTAAAACCATAAAACTTCCAGAAGAAAGTATAGTTCCTTTTTACATCCATTCTGGTGGTGTGTTTTTGTTGGCTTATAAGGATAAAACTATTTTATTTTATTTTTAAATAATAATTTATTATTTTAATTTTGGTGATGTGTTTTTTTTTTTATTTTTAAAATATTTATTTATGCATACAAGCTGGGGTGTAGGCCAGAGATGGGGTGGGGGTGGGAGTGAGAGGATTCACCAGAGACAGAGTGGGAAGCAGAACAGGCAGATTGACTGAAGTACACTGCTGAGGGGAGCAGCGGGCGAGGCAGGAGTGGTCTACTGCACCATGTAGGAATCTCCCTGGCGAGGTATCAAACTTGTGCTGCAGTGGGTCTGGATAGCTTCATAGTGACTTGCTTAACCCTTTGCACCACCAGGGAGGCCCGATAATGTGTTTTTAAATCTGATTCCAAAATCAAAGGCAACAAAAGAAAAAGTTAACAAGGTAGATTATATCATACTCAAAAGTTTCTGAAAAACAAAGGAAATCCTCAACAAAATTAAAAGGTAACCTTCTGAGTAAGATAAAAATTTTGAAAATCATAAATTTGATGAAGGGTTAGTGTCCAAAATATATCAAGAACTCATATAATTCATAATTAATTATTCCACTTGTTGGTGATCATAGATAAATTTGCTATAAGCATTCATCTATAGAATTTATGTTTCAGTAGAGTGATGTACTTTCATTTTCCATAGTAAATATTCAAGAGTTGCATTGCTAAGTCATATCGTAAGTTTATGTTTTTACCTTCATAAGGAGCTGCCAGTTTTCTAGACTGGCTCTACTGTGTCCCTACTTCCTACTATTATGTCATTGTTACTTGGTATTTCACTAACATGGTATTGTAAAATTTTTTTAAGATTTATTTATTCATGCAAGCTGGGGGACAGGTCAGAGGCTTGGGGCAGCGAGAGGGTTCACCAGAGACAGAGTAGGGAGCAGAACAGGCAGATCGGCAGAAACACACTGCTGAGGGGAGCAGCAGGTGAGGCAGGAGAGGACTGCCGTGCCATGTGGGAATCTCCCCGGGTGGGCGTTGAGCTTGCATCACCGCTGCTCAACCTCTGCGCCAGGAGGCCCTGGTATTGTAAATTTTGTTTTAATATATCCCTCTGATAGGTATGCAGCAGTAGCTAACTGTGTTACAAGTATTTTTAAAATAATATTAAACTTTATCTAATATCCTTGAAACTTGAGAAGGCATGATGAGTTCCAGGATCGCATGGTTAAGTAAGGGGAAAAGACATGATCACTAAAATTAGTAACGTGAGCTTTATCTGATTTGGATTCATATTGTATGTGAATAGACTCTCACATTGGGAAACTTTTCAGACAGAGTCTCAAACTTCCTCCCTGAAGGCAAAGAGGAAAGCTCCTGAGGAAGAGGGGGTCTTAGAGTGAGGTCTTGTGTCTAGGTGCAGTTAAACAGCAGCATGATTAAGACTCTGTCGGAATTCCAAAAGACAGCAGTTGCTCAGGGTCTGATCTAGTTCTGGTTTATGTCATGTCTGTGGCTAGCAAATGTAAACTATACTTTTACTATTTGTGTAATGCAGATAGGTCATAATTTGCTAAAAATAGTGTTTATTTGGGGCTAAACACAAATCAGTCGGGTATGTAAAAATTTGAATTTGGCACTGGTGGACTCTGGAATTATAGCCTCAGCTTTCTGTGAGAAGTAAATGATATAGAAGCCAAAATATAGAGGACATCCTGGGCTGATGTATGTGACAAAAGGTGTAGCACAGTAGAGAGGATGTTTGATTCGATCAATCATATGACTCAAGTCATATGTGAAAAAAACGTAATGTTTTATGATTTTTGAAGAAGTTATATGCAGGATAAAATAAAATTATTTTTTTGGTAGTTTCTATCCTAATGTTTGTTATGAAAATGAAACTTAACTTTCATATGTGCAAATAGTCTTATTGATGTTTAGTAAACTTTCTTATCTAGAAATGGAGATGAGTGATTGCTGAGAAATCCATATTTATCAGGTGTTTACAATGAGAACACTGGATTAATGGAAGAGTTTGTCAATTTAATAGTATAATTAAGCCTGTGGAAATCTGTGCGCGTGTGTGTGTGTGTGTGTTTTCATTTAATTAATACATAGTAATTTGTTTTTATTAATCTATTGATCCAATAAGTCAAAATATCACCAGATAGCCCCAGAACAAATTTTTGTATTCTTGATTCAGGAAGTTTGTGAAAACATGACTAAGCACACTCAAACCAGCTTTTTACTCAGGATTAGTGTGAAACATAGCAAATAGAACTAATAGTTATTCCATTATATTTCCTTTATCATTAACACTACAATCACTTCCAGTTGACTTGGTTATTATGTGCAAATTCCCAGGTGTGATGAGATGAGCTAAACAATATCACAATTGTAGAGTTTTTCTTGCCCTCTGTACCATGTAGACCCCATTGGGGGGAAAAATCAAAATGGAAAATCTAGTAGCCTTAGCTGCCTTCATAGGTATTTAAAAATATATAAATATTTGAAATATGTCAAAAATAAATATATATTTTCCACACAGAAGTGACTTTATTTATTTATTTATTTATTTTTTTACTTTGTGGACTTATTAAGTTAGATGCAAATTTAGAAAAACAATGTGATTAGGGAGAAAACATTTGATGAGCAAAAATTTGTAACCACCATAACACACTGATACTAATCATTTTCCAGTTTGTCTTCAAATCAGTCTTTCTCTCACTCTCTCTCTCTTCCTCACACCTTCCATCCCTCCTCCTCTTTCTTTCTCCTGCCTTTCTCTTCCCTAATGTTCCTTTTCTCTTAAGAAGTATGTGAATATGGGAAAATATATGTATGTACACACCCATGAGAAAAAGTACAGGTAAAGGAGGAAATGAGTAAGTCTTGAAATTTGGATCATCACTTAGAAAGAATTTAAGGAGGAATCAATTATAATGTAATACAGTGATTACTCCCTAGGAACAAGGAATTGATTTATTATACAGGTGTTATTTGACAACATAACAATTATTTTTGTGTTTTTTTGAATATTTTTTTTTGGAAGGTGTTTGTGGTCTTTGGAAGAGCATAACATGAGGGCCTTTTGTGATTTATTCATTTAACAAATATATGTTAAGCATCTACTATGTGTCAGGTGATTATTATCTAATGACCTTTGAGAGAAGATAGTAAAATAATAACTCATTTTACTGTTCATATTACATTGAAATATTTAACATATCATCTTCATTGATATCTATCCTTATTATCGTGACAATTTTCATGTCTTTAATATTAATGCTGGAAACTACTATTCTAAGTTCTTTATCATGTTGTTTTACATTTAAAGTATTAAGTGTTTAAATTCAACCTGCTTACCTATGTAAAATAATGTATAGTTAATGAGAATAGTTATTTCATATTAATATCACTGTCATTTAAAGTATCACTAAGAAAATGAACTGCTTTATCTTTTCTAACTAGTGAAAATATTAATTGAATATCCCCAGTCTCTAGTACATATTTTCTCATTATTTCATATGCTGTTACAGATGGCCTTTCAAATCAGTAGGTGTGTCTTCCTCAATTAATTTTGGCAAAGTTTGCTTAGCAGGAGTCATATTATCAAATCTTGACAACTCTGTATATAATTCTATCAAAGCAGAAAGTTTTTCTCTCTGCTTTTCTTAGAGAAAATATGAAAGTAATTTTTGGGGTAAAATCTTCTCAAACATCAACCCTATCAAAATCTTGTGAGTTTATTTTATATAAAAATGCATTGGTTAGGGCCTCCCTGGTAGCACAACAGGTTAAGTCTCAGCCTTTGAAGCTATCTGCAGTCTCTGCAGCACTAGTTTGTATTTATATTTAAACAAACATAAGTGAATTGACTTTATTTGATGCTAGTTAGTTTTAATATAGTTCTGACAATGGTGTTTAACTTGAAACTGCAATTTTTCATCAGTTCCTGGTAGTCTACAATATTTTTTAGTTAAGTCAAATAACAAATTATTTGTCAATCTAAACTCTTTTCAATAATTGTTTAAGATCGGGCCTCCCTGGTGGCGCAGCGGGTGCGCACTGCGCTGTGCAGCTGTCGGCAGCTCGCGATGCGAGTTCGACACCTGGCCAGGGAGAATCCCACATGGTGCGGCAGACCTCTCCTGCCTCGACCGCTGCTCCCCTCAGCAGTGTGTTTCTGATCTGCCTGTTCTGCTCCCCACTCTGTCTCTGGTGAACCCTCTCGCCGCCCACACCTCTGGCCTGTACCCCAGCTTGTATGTATAAATAAATAAATCTTTAAAAAAAATTGTTTAAGATAAATGCACATGTGCATTGTGGTCAAATATAAATATATTATTTATACTGGCTGTTGCCTGAATTCCAAATTTTTAATCTATAGCATGAACTTGATTTGGTTATAAAATCCTGAATAGGAGACCTCATTTCTGAGAGTTTTATTAACAAAAGTATGTTACTTCAATTTTGAAGTGATAAGTGGTAATTGGAAAATTTGTTCAAAATTTCTGAAAGTGTTTGTGAGCTTGACTAATTCAGATAATCATCAAGTATGTTCATTAGGTATTCTTGCCTTTTCAACTTCATTCGATAACAAGGATTTCCATATGTAGTATTCTCTGAGTTTAGACAGGGGATGAAGTAGGAAACAGGCATTGCATGGGAACAAAAATTAGAAACTGAGACTGAAACAAAGAATCTATGGTCTCTGCTCTTGAGCAAGTCACAGGTTTGTGTAGATAGAATACAAAAATAATTCAAAAAAAGGAACAATGGAAAGAATGAAGTACAATAGTAGAGAAGTTTGTGGGTGTTATAACAAGTTATCCATTAAAGATTTTTATGATTAATAAGATTTGCACTTTAGAATGATATAATCAGCAAAGTTAAAGGCCATTTGCATTTTGAAGGTTGCAATAAATCTGATTATTACAACCAAAAGATGCAGACCCAAACTAAGTGTTGTTGAAATAAGAGAAAGGGACAGTGACACAGATATGTGTTAAAATCAATATGATTTGTTGTGTATTGGTTAAGTGAAGTGGAGGATACAGTAGTATTAAGATTGCAGGATTGTTCCTAGGTTAACCACTGAGATAATTCTGTATATAATGTGGATTTCAAGGTAGAGAAAAATGATAAGCCAGTTTTCTTCTTGTTGAGCTTGAGAACAGGATAAGTTGATTGGTATTTGAGTATTTTCACCCTCTTTGTAGAGTTCTAGTTAGGGTTACAAATAAGTACTGTGTTTAAATTTGAATAGGAGATGAAAATGTCAGTTTTCTAGAATTATAGAACAAAGGATAGTTCAGCCTTGCAGTGCCACATCAACCATGATTGCTGTTGCACTGAAAGAAAGCTTGGGGAAGTACCTACCAGTAAGTAATTGCTTTGATTCTTAAGTAATATGTGTCCCATATGTACTATATTCTTTGGCTAAAACCAATCATGAGGACATACCTAACTTAAAGATAGAGAGTCAGTATCTATCCTCATGTGCTCAAAAGGAGAAATGGATAATGCTAGAAAAGGGCACTAATAATGCATTCAATGGCTTTGAAATAGGAAATGAGCTTTAAAATGAGCTCTATTGAGTTTATCTATACATTAATGATCTCCATAGATTTGAAGATAAAATGTAAAATGCTATGTAAATTTCCTATTCAGTTGTTATAAACATGGTATAAATTAGTAAGCATTCTTCAATATTTAAGTACACACTATGTTTGTTCATGGACTTGGAGCACTGAACCCATCCCCACATGCCAACATATTTCTTTTAGAATTTGTTCTTTACATTTTTTGTTTATATTGGAACAAAATGTGATTATGCCATGTGATTAGAAAAAAACATAAATGAATAAGTAACCATAGTTTATGTGTCTGTAATTTGCCAGGTTTTTGCTTAATTTGTTTTTGAACACCTTATGGATCTTTTTTGACATCTGATGCCCTTCAAATCCTTCATTAAAAGAAGGGCCCATTTTGGGTTGTCTATCACTATAGGTTTTGCTTGTTTGTTAGTGTTGTTCATTTTATTACCCAACATACTAAGATTTTAGGATTACTAATATGGGATCAAGTAAGTGATGTATACAAAGGCTTTTATTGCATATCCATATATGATAAAGTTATTGCAGTGTCATGTGTAAAAATACCAATCTTAGTCCAGAATGGCAGTTGCTAACAAATAATTCCTTTAGTCTGGAATATAGCACACATGGCTCCTCACTGCAACACTTTGTCCCAGAGCATACTTAGCACAATATCCATTGGCTCCACTGTTATTGTGCAGATATTCCAAATGACATTTTGACTGTGGGCAGATGTCACTTTCAATTATGTAGTAATTTTCATTAGATATATAGATTGAAAATGCCCAGTGAATTCAAGTAATTACATATTATTATCCTGAGTGAGGTAATACATTACAAACTATATGTAATTAATCTTACCTAAGTGGCTTCTATAAACATCTCTGATATATACTAAGAAAATTATTTTAAGCAGATAAATCTGACTTAATATAAGAACATATGATTTAATGTAGAAAATTTTAATTTAGCAAAAAATTATCTTTTATATTATTTCTGTTCTCAAAATGTTTTATCACAAACAAAATATAATGTCTTCTGTAAAAATGATCTATCAATTTTAAACTTGACAGTCTTGTTATTAGAAAGTTTTACAATATTAGTCTAAGTTTTTAACTGTAATTAATAAGAGTTAACCTTAGTTTTATACTTACTAGATAGCAGGAATTGATATAAATTCATGACAGACATTATCTTATTTAATCAAATTTTTATTAATAAACTTTATTAGGGATTGCATATAAACTATTAAAAACAGTATTAAAGCTTCTCTAGTTTTCTGTGATTTTCAAATCAGAAAATAAATTTATCGGGCCTCCCTGGTGGTGCAGCGGTTAAGTGTTGTGCTATGGAGCTGTCGGCAGTGCTGACATGAGTTCGACGCCTAGCCGGGGAGATTCCCATGGCGCAACAGACCTCTCCTGCCCCACTGCTCCCCTCAGCAGTGTATTTCCATTGATCTGCCTGTTCTGCTCCCCATTCTGTCCTTGGTGAATCCTCTCGCCACCCCACACCTCTAGCCTGTAACCCAGCTTATATGCGTAAATAAATCTTTAACAAAAAAGAAAATATATTTATTTTCCTTAAAACATTTAATAGAGCAAATGATATAAATAACAGCTATTTATTGAAATACAATTTTTGAGAAAACTTAATGTGAAACCTAATTTGGAATTGTTAATCTTTATAAGGGTAAAGATGTTAAAATATACACTTTAATTAAAAAAGAAAAACTGGAAATTGATACCTATGTCTAAGGAGTGCTAGTCATTGGAACTTACTGTGAAAGAAGAACTTAAAAATCTCACAGTGGGTTTGTTACTCAAATAACTATATGTCTGTTGTATATTGTCTGTTGTATGTTGCCTATTGTATATTATATATTGAAAAGCTTTAAAGTTAATGACAAAGCTAGACTTTTGAAGGTAAAGTATGACAAAAAAAGATCTCTCTAAAACTCTGATTACTTTCACTCACTATTTGCAGTGGAAGAGAATTCCTAGGTATTGCTGAAGTAATTACAGAAGTGTCAATTAAAACATTTTGGTTGAGGTAATAAGTACATAAATTCCTCGAATTAAAATGCAATTGAAACACAGTTACTTTGTGTGTGTTTGTGTTGTATATATGCAAACAAGTTAAATATTTTCTCTCCTCAAATGTGCAAACTGAGCTATTAAATACCAAAAACACTAGTCTGTATCTTTATCTACTTTGTGCCAGTATATAAAAAAAAAAAAAAAAAAATCCCTCCACACATATACTTGACTAATAACAAAAGTCTAGAGATGTAAAATATTTCTTAGGTGTTGAATGTGGAGATTTGTCATCCACGTCCCTAAAGATGGGACTTGTCCCAGCTCCTGGGAGGGAGTACTGATGGCAGTTTGACTTAAGCAGGCAACTCCTTAGAGATTACCTCAGCTGAAGAGTTGCCGTTTTCCAAGAGCACACTCCTTCCCATGGCGGGGCTCACGCAATACTGTCAGAGGAGCAGGCAGAAATACCCAGCCATTTCCATTCACAGCAAGACAACTTTGACCTTTTTTTTTCACTTTTTTAAATTTAATTTATATCCTTTACATTATTGTGTATCCCCCATAGGTTTCCAACCACCGATTCACCCGTGAACCATCACCATAGTCCCTTGTACTCTTTTCTCTCCTATTTTGGTCTCTCTTCCTCCCCCTCCCCTATAGAATGTCTCTTATTTCCGGTTGCCTGCTAGTTTTTGCTTTTGTTTATGTTTTGTGTGCTATTTTCTCCTTCTGAGTTCTCGTTTGGCTCTCTTACATTCCTCCTATAAGTGATCTTTCGATATTTTTATTTTTCCTTTGGCTTATTTCGCTGAGCATGATCCCTTGTAGCTCCATCCATGTTACTGAGAATTGCGTTAGTTTATCATTTTTGATTGCTGAGTAGCACTCCATTGTATAGAATGCTCCTACACTGTAGGTGGGAATGCACACTGGTCCAACCTCTTTGGAAAGCTATATGGCGGTTTCTCAAACAACTAAAAACGGAGCCTCCATATGACCCAGCAATTCCACTCCTAGGAATATACCCAAAGGACAACAAAACACTAATCCAAAAGGTCACATGCACACCTATGTTTATTGCAGCACTGTTTACAATTCATGGGAACAACCCAAATGCCCAAGAATTTATGACTGGAACTTTGACCTTTTTTTTTTTTAAGATTTATTTATTTATGCATGCAAGCTAGGGTACAGTCATGGGGTGGTGAGAGAGTTCACCAGAGATAGAGTGGGGAGCAGAATAGGCAGATCGACAGAAATACACTGCTGAGGGGAGCAGTGGGCAAGGCAGGAAAGGTCTGCCGCGCCATGTGAGAATCTCCCCGGCTGGGCGTTGAACTCACGTCGCCGCTGCAGACAGCTCCACAGTGCAATGCTTAACCACTGTGCCACCAGGGAAGCCCCAACTTTGACCTTTAAGTTAAACATCCTTGGGTCAGCAGATGCTCTGGTCACTGTAGGGCACTCCCTTATGCCTCTCTCTAGATGAGTACTTTCCCACTGCCTTTCACACTCTAAACTTTGTCAACATCTTATTACCAGTGTATACCACTGGTAATATCTTTTAAATAGAATTTAACTGGAAAATATATGACATATGAAATTGGACTTCATACATATAAACGTTTTTGTCCCTAGACCTAGAGTGTTAAAGTATATTTATTTGTATTTGGCTTTTCATAATAAATTATGTAGCATAGACATAGAGGAATCTGCAGTGAATTTTGTAAAATCTATGATATCTGTGGTGTCTTTAAAGGTTTAAAGGAGCTAAGAGGCCAAGATTATGATGACAGTAATCACACAAACCAGAAACCAATAAAACCCTGGTTTGTTTTCAAACTGTGTAATAATGGAAGAATAAGACATGCACTGTGAAAAATAAGTGTAAAATTTAGACACATATCCTGTTTTTCACACTTTCTTTAAAAGACAGCAGAGTCCTTAGCATCTTTTATTTTACACACTAAACTATTTTGAAAGCTGCCTATGATCACAGAATTTTGTGATGTGCTAAAGTGCTTAGAATATTCAGCTTTTAAAATTTCAGTTAGCAAGTGCTAATTAGTATCTAAAATGAGGAAGAGGTCCCAGAGAGGTTGTGAGAAAAATAAGGAAGATAAAAAGTTGAGAGGCCTAAATAAAGAAAGGAAATTATTTCAAATGGAGGAACAGAGGTGGAAAAAGAAAGGACCAAAGAAAAATATTCTGAGGAAAGTAAAGGAAGGAAATGAAAAAAATTAATTCTTAGAAAGGCTTTTTTCCCCCTTTTTTTCCTTCAAACAAGATTTTATTTTTTTCCAGTCATCTGATGAAGTTTTAATTCACTTTATTTTATCTCACACGGAATCTGAAAGGAGTGAAAATCAATTAGATATTAATAGGTTTGTATTTACTATTGATAATAATTGTAAACATTGATGTGTATCAGCTATACTCAGTTTTGGTCTTATTTTGTTCTAAATTGTGCACTTTCCAATACAAATATATGAAGTTGAGAAAGTTGTCAAAAATTCAGTGCATTTTCATGATTTAAAATTTTCAGTAAAGTCGCCCAAGAAATTATTTTCTGGTATGAGTTGACAATTCAAAGATTTTAATTAAAAACAATTCTTCACATACCGCATATGCACCCAATAAGGGTAAAGTTGTTTAATTGGCTATCTAAGCTGTAGACAGCTGGAGACAATTCTCAAACTTCTTATTTGAAGAAAGCCAAAATAAACAGCAGGAAAACAATACGTCATTGAGAACATCACCAAAGCTATGCTTTAGTAAAGGAAAACAACAGAAGTCTCATAAGGCAAAGTAAAGCAGATGGTCCTGAGAATCTTTTGGACTAGTTATTTCATTCTGAGGCCATAGCTTATGATGGAGAGCAAATACACTGGGAAAAATTAACTCGTGCATAAGGATGTGGGTGTTGGTTTCCTAAGGTGAGAATCAAATTCACAAACCTAACATTTAATCATAACTGTTGTTTCTAACTAGCATGCCATGCTCTCTTGCTTCCAGATAATCTACCATATAATTTCAAGTCAAATGCTAATGATGGACAGAAATGAGAGAATGGGGAAAAAGGCACTGACTCAAACTGACTTTTCTCCAGATAATTAGGGGGAAAGTCTCTTACAACAGAATATTAAATAAAAATAAATACATTTATTTTAACTTGTTTACATATGCAGTTAAAGTTCCACTGTTGGTAACATGTCAATAGCTGTGTACAACTTGACATGTCATGGTGTGAAAGATAAAAACACAGAGGATTGATCCAGATAGGTAATACTCTTGAAAAGAATCATATACTGTGGACACAGCATTATTGAGTTAAGTAACTTGGCTAATACATAGATTGAGTTTATTTGGACTACTGTTTTCACTAGGACTTAATTTGTTTGATTTTATAAGTAGCTACTTGAAACGTTACATTTGCAATTGCTACATTGTTTAGAAAACAACAAAATTTCATTTCAAAGAAAGTAAACTTTACTATTTTTTTTAATTGAGGTAATATTGGCTTACAACACTTTATAAAATTGAGGAGGTACAGGATCTCACACCTTAGGTATATGTCATCACGTCACACCCCATCAAGTCTTTTAAAACTAAATTTGTGAAGTCTTGTAAGGAGTGTGTGTGAGTTGTATATAAGTATGGAGATATGTGCTTTGATGAATAAAACATACAGTCATGTTTATCTTAGATGACCACAGAATGTTAATAAAATAAAGGCTGGTCCTGATGCAGTTTCATATTACTGAAGCAGTAATCAAAAAGTGTTGAACTGTTATAATCTGAAGACCAGCATATTTAATAACTGGATACTCAATGAGCCTTAATAAAGCTTTGCACACTTTAGAGATGATTTCTATTTTTCTCTTACAATTTGAACTGATTATCATAGGAATGAATTATGCTTTCAGTATTGTAAAATACAGTACCATCACATAGTATGATGTCAGAGTCATACATGGTCATGTTTAATTAGCTAAATTCTTAACTTCATTTTTCATTCACTGTTGTCCAAATTTCCCAGTACCACAGTGGCCCTCAACACCATGGTGTGAGTGTGTGTGTTGTGTGTGTGTGTCTACAGTCCTCATAGAATGCATCTGGAAAAGTAGTGGGTGTGGGAGGTTTGGCTTTGGTTTGTCTTTGTTGCAAGGACAAGGAAAACTACTGAAATTTTGGGGAGTGTGCATGTGTTAAACATTCCCCAAAAGCTTAATATGAACAACAGAGAACTTTCCAATTTGCCAACTGTTTTTGCTAAAAAAAAAAAAAAAAAAAAAAAAGTTAATCAGCTCTGACCAGACCCTGTCTCTGCAAACTTAGGTTCAACCATTCTAATCCATATAATTTACACCCTAGACAATATGAACATCAGATTAACTTGACATAGGTCTTGGAACATTATTTGTTGTTCCTGAAATGCCCTTCTCTTATTTTATCACCATGATCGCAGAACTAGACAACTCATATTTATAATTCAGTCCACATGTTGCCTTGTTAAAGTGTTCATTCACTTCCTCATGTGTCATTGCTTGTTTCTCTCTCTGCATCCAAAATAGAACAGAACAATTTACTAATGCTATCTGTACATCTGTTTGTCTTATTTTAATACTTTGCCTGTTCTTGTCTTTAGATAACACTGATGAATAATTTTTTACAAAAGTCATGTTACTGAAATAAAAGTAGGCATTTCCTATCAATGTGAATGTGCTCAAACAAATATAACAGTCAGATTCTAATTTTGGCTCTAGGTTTTTTTTTTTTGTAATCTTCAGTAAATTGATGTTTACATTATGAAATGCATGCCAATAGTAATAGGCCTGTGGTTAATACCTGTAAAAAATCAAGTCATATAATACTTCTTAGATTTCTTCGCTTGTCTCATGTACAGCCATTCAGGAGCATCTCTGGGAGTGTCCGGCAGTAGTCAGCCAGCATTATAGTGGACCATTTTACCTGGTATCTTTGTTCCATGATGTGATATCGTGATAAAAAAATTGGCCATGTTCATCACTCACCATACCACAGTTTTCAGGGAAGAAATCAAGATGAGAATGAAGGAAGTGGATCTTTAGAGACATGTTGC
This sequence comes from Scalopus aquaticus, assembly GCA_004024925.1. Taxonomy (NCBI): domain Eukaryota; kingdom Metazoa; phylum Chordata; class Mammalia; order Eulipotyphla; family Talpidae; genus Scalopus; species Scalopus aquaticus. The sequence goes on from PVIJ01003595.1 coordinate 121,991, forward strand.
AGCCATATTTCTGATACTGAATCAGCATGTCTTCTACTAGTTCCTTAGAGCCTTCTGCCCTAACATTCCCAAGAAAGTTTGTAGACCTAGGCGAAAAGCATCACCCTCTGCAAGTTGTTGAACCGGTCATCTTTGAAGAGCTCTCGAATCTGAGGACACACAAAAACTCTTTCTTTAATCTTTGCTTCGCTGAGTTGAGGAAATTTTTCATGCCAGTATCGGAAAGCTGGCGAGGTCCAGTCCATGGCTTTCATGAAATTCTTCATCAAACCTAGTTTGATGTGAAAGGGTGTTAGCAGGATTTTGTGAGCCCTTGACGAGAGCTGGGTGCTGGATATTCTCTCCAACTGCTACATTTTGTCTGCGAGTCCATTCCTTCCACAAGTAGTGCAATTCACTTGCTCGACTATTCCACTCACATAAGAAACACATGTATTTTGTATATCCCTGCTGCAGTCCCATTAAAAGGGCAAGTAGGTTCAAATCACCACAGAAGTGCCAGCTGTATTTGTTATACTCAATGGAATTTGGTAGCTGCTTTAAGTTATCGTATGTCTCTTTCATGTGGACAGCATGCGCTGCTGGAATAGATGGAAGATGGTTTCCATTGTGCAAAAGCACAGCCTTAGGACTCAGTTTCAAAGAGTCTAGAAATAATATCCATTCTTGTGGGTCATGAGTGATTTCTAAGGCATTCATGAGGCCCTCTGTATCGGAACAGAATACCAGAGTAGTTTCCTTTTTGAAGAAAGGCTCCAACTGCTGGTGGCCCTTTCGATATAAAGTAATTGTGACATCTTCTTCTAGAAGTTTCCATCATTGGAGTCTTGATCCTAGCAGTTCTGCCTTATTCTTGGATAAGTCCAAATCTCGAACCAGGTCATTTAGTTCTTCCAGTGTTAGTCTTTGTGAGGTTGATGATGCACCACAGTGAAAATCTGGATCACTGCATGCTGATGGAACAGGAGAAAAAGAGTTCGGCTCACCCTTGTCTTCATCAGATGAATCAAGACAATTTTCTGCTGGAGGTTCTGGAATGGGAAGTCCCTCACCATGTGGAACTGGTCTCAGTGCAGGCGGAATGTTTGGGTAGACTGTTCTCCACTTCTTTTGCTTCGTTATTCCACCAGAAAGAGGAAGCAAGCAGAAGTAACAGTCTTATCTGTGGTTGCTTGGCTCTCCCCACACCATGGGGACTGCACACGGCATTGATGGTCTTTTACCATTTAACCACTGTGAATTCTGTGTTGTACATGTAGCACAGCATATATGCAGGGTCCAAGGCTTGTCTTGGTCACCAACCTTGCATTGAAGTAAAGATGATAAGCCTTCTTCATTTGAGAAGTGATACTTTTCTTCTTGTTGGCAAATATCACTTCCCCACAAATAGAACAGAAATTGTCCATGCTATTAACGCACTTCCAAGCCATGACTGTTCTGCATTGTGCCTAAATGGATAAAATAATAACAGTTCTATAGAACAGTAGCTTCAGCTGCCTCACCCAAAGTCTGAAATATTTTCAAGGCTCAACCTTTCCAGCATGGCTTTATATAGTGCCCTGCTGATGTCAGCTTACTGCAGCAGCCGCCTGGCAGTAGTATTTTATTGCATCAGAAAATGATGGAATCAATTCTCGATGATGTGTGCATGATAATATTATGCAATGCAATGCAATATTACATCACTCTAGGCTGATTTAGTATGTTGTTGCATTCTTACTTGATAAATTTACACGGTAAAACATATAAACTGAATTATATGAAATATCATCAAAATGAGAGCTAATAAAAGATTTTCAGTGTTATATTCATGTTCAGAATACCAAGATACTACAGATTAGGGCCTTTTTAACTCAATAACAATCTCAATTTCGTAATGTAATGAATCATTTCTTATTCATTGTTGCATATGATATCTCCAATATATTGAAATACATACGTTTGTTTATGAACCTGTTAAATAATGAATGGATAAGATAGAAAGAACAAATGAATGAGTGAATAAATGCAAAATATAAGCAAATATAATTTCCTGAAAGATAGGCTCCTGTTTGAAAAAAATATAGTATCCTCAAGGATCCCACTGAAAAATATAAAATGTTTACGATATTATGTATTAAATTTCATGTCTTTAAATATATGCACATTTTATACCCCAAGTGAAATTGTGTGCAAATTCTAAGAGTAGTGTTTTCAAATATATTTTGTTTGATAAAACAATGAACTAAAGACGTTTGTAAATATTTTGAAGAGAAAATGTTTACTTTTCCTTAAATTACAAATTTAACTTTTTTTTTTTTTTTTTTTTTTAGATTTTTTATACATACAAGAACTGGATTGTTGGCCAGAGGTGTGGTGGGTGAGGGGATTCACCAGAGACAGAGTGGGGAGCAGAACAGGCAGATCAGCCAAAATTCCCTGCTCAGAGGAGCAGCAGGTGAGGCAGGAGAAGTCTGCTGCGCCATGTGGGACTCTCCCTGGCTGGGGATCAAACTCGTACTGTGGTGCCTGCAATAGCCTCATAGTGCTGACACTTAACCCATTACACCACCAGGAAGGCCCCAAATTTAACTTTCTTAATTTAGCATTGATTTAATTTAACTTCAGCTTCTAGAATTATTTATTTAGTAGTTTTGGAAAATAATTTCAAAATAATTTATTATTTAAAGAAATAATTGCCACACAAAGAAATATATAGAGATGTTGAAATCATTTTATTAAATGTATTTTCATTTTATATACAAAATTCAGGTTATATGCAAATTACTTGATATTTGGTGATTTAAAAAAAATAGTCATTTTACCTACCTTCACAGATACTATGCTATTGGGGGAGACAGATGACTAAGGAAGTACATTTAAAAAGTTTATTCATTTGACCTATGACTAAATACTTACCTTAAAAGTGTGGTTAATGATTTACATTAACAGTTTATGAAATTTATAAAATATCTGCAAAACTAAGCAAATACCTACCTCCTAAGGTGTTTGTAAAGATAAAGATAGTCCTATATAATGTCCTATGAAATCAACAGGACTCAATAACTGGTAACTAATAAATTATATCATAGCTATACATGTGATTATTATCATGGATTTATTCTAGTAGCATAATATTCTAATAGTATTCTTTCCTTTTTCTCATAAAGTTTTAACTTTAAAAACTCTAGATCTTTTAAGCATTAAAGGTTCCTATATTTTTCTGTATTCAAAATTACAGGAAAAGAACCTCTTTTCTGTGTCTCATATATTTCTTATATTTTTTCTATAATAATATATTAGTTTTGTGTTTATCTCATAGACACATTTAGATTTAGACCATATTAACACTACTTTAGTTTTTTTTTCTTTTGTTTTCAGGAATAACCATACTGGTATATGTCAAAATATAACCAAGAGCAATGTCTTGCCTTCTCATTGCCTTTTGTTAGTATGCCTTATTATTTCCCTCTGGCTTTTTCAGCTTTTTCCCTAGTTAATAGTTTCTCAACTCTTAGTTGGCTGATATCTTGTCTTGCTATTAATCACTGTGAAGTTAACAGCTAGCACACCTCTTAGTATTATCTTGAGTTTAACTCTGTCTACACAGCAATGAATCAAAGTCATGAAAACAGAAGATTGTAACTCTTCAATCAAAACATTATTTAAACAAATATATATCATTCAAGCTTTCAGACATAGATCATCTTTTTGGTTCTAACATTTTTTTTTTGAACTTAATATATTTTAAACATACTATCTGATCAATTTTTACTTGGTGAAAAGTATTAATTAGGTATAACGTTTGAAGGTTACTTTCTAAAGTTTTGTTATTGTAAGTATTTATGTGTCAGCATTGTTATGCTATCTAGTACCTTAACACATATTTAGTGAAAGAACGTTGAATTTTTCATATATGGGCATCCATGGTGGTGCAAGGGCTTATGTCATAGCACTATGAAGCTATCCAGAGCCACTGCAGCACAAGTTCGATCCCGAGCCAGGGAGCTTCCTCATGGTGCAGCAGACCTCTCCCGCCTCGCCCACTGCTCCTCTACATTGAACAAAGTAACCTTGAAGCAATAAGCAAAAGAACTTCATAATTGATTTTAAGACTTTGGGGTTCTTTGGAGAAGTGCCTTGTGAGCTCTTCTGCACATTTTTTTGACTGGGTTATTGGCTTTATTTTTGTTGAGTTGTGTGAGTTCCTTGTAAATTTTTGTTATCAGTCCTTTATCAGATGTATTGTGTGCAAAGATCTTTTCCCAGTTGGTAGGGTGTCTGTTAGTTGTGGTTAATGTCTCTTTTGCTGTACATAAACTTTTCATTTTTATGTAATCCCATCTGTTTATCTTGTCTTTCACTTCCTTTGCTTTGAGGGATGTGTATTTCAAGAATTTGCTGAGATGTATGTCATGTAGTGTTTTGCCTATATTTTCTTCAATGCATTTTATGGTTTTAGGTCTTACATCCAGGTATTTTATCCTTTTGAGTTGACTTTTGTGCAGGGTGTGAGGTAGTAGTCTAGCTTCATTTTTTTGCATGTGGCCGTCCAGTTTTCCCAGCAGCATTTAATGAATAGACTGTCCTTATTCCACTGCATTTTTTTTGCTCCTTTGTCAAAGATTAGTTGTTCATAGATATGCGGCTTTAATTCTGGGTATTCTATTTGGTTCCATTGGTCTGTCTGTCTGTTTTTGGTCCGGTACCATGCTGTTTTAATTATTATGGGTTTATAGTATAGTTTGAAATCAGGGAGTGAAATTCCTCCATTTTCTTTCTTTTTAGTTAGTAGGGCTTTAGCTATGCAAGGTTTTTTGTGGTTCCATATGAATATAATCAGTAGTCGATCTATTTCTTTGAAGAATGTCATTGAGATTTTTATTGGAATAGCATTGAATCTGTAAATTGCTTTTGGTAGGATTGCCATTTTAATAATGTTAATCCTTCCAATCCATGAGCAAGGGATGCCTTTTCATCTTCTGTGTCTTCTTCTGTTTCTTTCAACAGAGTTTTGTAGTTTTCTTTTTATAAGTCCTTTATGTCTTTTGTTAGATTTATTACCAGATATTTGATTTTTTTGGTTTCGATTTTGAAGGGGATGTATTTCTTAATTTCTTCTTCTTCAGACTGGGTGTTTGCATAGAGGAATGCTACTGACTTTTGTGCGTTGATTTTGTATCCTGCTACTGAACTGAACTGGTCTATTATTTTGAGTAGTTTTCCTATGGAGTTTTTAGGGTTTTGTATATATATTATCATATCATCTGCAAATAGAGACAGTTTAATTTCTTCTTTTCCTATTTGAATCCCTTGAATGTCTTTCTCTTGTCTAACTGCTCTGGCTAGGACTTCCAGTATTATATTGAAAAGTAATGGTGAGAGTGGACATCCTTGCCTTGTTCCTGATCTTAGGGGAAAGGCCTTCAGCTTCTCACCATTGAGGATAATATTGGAAAAGCAAATGGCCAACAGATATATGAAAAAATGCTCAACATCACCTATAATCAAGGAAATGAAAGTCAAAACCACTATGAGATACCACCTCACACCTGTGAGGATGGCACACATTAAAAATACGGCAACAACAAGTGCTGGAAAGGATGTGGAGAAAAGGAACTCTTCTATATTGCTGGTGGGAATGTGAACTGGTCCAGCCACTATGGAAAGCTGTATGGCGATTCCTCAAACTGCTAAACATGGAGCTTCCATACGGCCCAGCAATCCCACTTTTGGGAATTTACCCAAAGGACACAAAAACACTAATCCGAAAGAATGCATGCACCCGTACGTTCATTGCAGCACTGTTCACAATAGCAAATATATGGAAGCAACCCAGATGTCCAAAAATAGATGATTGGATCAAGAAGATGTGGTACATATACACGATGGAATACTATTCAGCATTCAAAGAAGATAAACACATGCAATTTGCAGTGACATGGATGGAATTAGAGGGGATTATACTCAGTGAAATAAGCCAGAAAGAAAAAGAAAAATATTGAATAGTTTCACTTATAACAGGACTATAAGGAAACCAAATAGGAGAGAGACACTCCACGGGTGGGGGGGGGCGGATAAGGGCACAAAACGGAATAGAAAAGAACACAAGGGACCATCGAGATGGATCACGAGTGAATTGGCGGTGGGTTACCCAAGGGAAATACAAAATGTAAAATACATAAATAACAATAAAAATATATATTAAAAAAATAAAGAATATGTGACAATAATAAAAAAAAAGACTCTGGGGTTAAAATATACTATTTAGAATATATGAACAATTTGAAGCTCTATTGCTTTAGGGCCAAACTTTTATTTCTCCAAAATTATGATCAGTAATTATAAATATTATTTATATTATAAGCTAATTGTGAGATATTTTTTAGAAATTATTATTTACATTATCGTCACAATTATTTTGTCATAATATTTTGACCACTGATAGTTTTTGCTCTTAAAACAATCTATAAGTCAATTTTTTTTGTTAACATTGTCTTTTAAAGATACGTGTCACAGAATATGAGTGAAATAGACAGTTGAATTGAGGAATCCCAGATACGGGCAAATATATCACAATGACTTGATATTTCTATATGAAGTTAACAATTTTGTGATACTTCTTTTTTACTTATGGTTTCTGTATTAAAAGTATGTCTTGCTGAATCTCATACTATCAATACAAAATTTTGCAATTTTTTGGGATCATGTTTAAATATATGTTTTCACTTCCAGGTTAACTTTTTCCTATTCTAAGATCACTTCAAGTGAATATAAAGTCATAAGAAGGAGGGAGCCATTAGATGTAAAGAGCTTGATTAAAATATCTTAGCAAGTTAGAAAATGAAGTTAGCAGATAAATTGAATGTTACATATTCTAAAAAAATTAAGGGTAAAATTACATCTTAGTTTTTTTCTTTTTACACAATTATGTGGAATTTCACAGCTTAGATGTTATAGGTGAATGTCATTATGTATTTATAATAAATTTACTCAAACTATGAGCTAGTGAAATCAGGTCTTAGATATTTTTTATTTGATTATAGGATTAATGAAAGTGATTATTTTCCATATGGTCCAAGCATTGCCATCAGAAAAGTAGGTGAATGGTAGAGCATTTGACTGCAGAGATTGTGACAAATACACAAAATGGTAGACAGGAAGGTAGTTAGGTGGATAAAGATAGGTATATTTAGCTGTAGAGTAGTGCATTAGGTTTTATGGCTCATTCTGAGAAATGCTGAGCTAAGAGATCCTATTTAAAAAAAGGAACTTTAGGGCCTCCCTGGTGGCGCAGAGGTTGAGCGCTGCGCTGTGGAGCTGTCGGCAGCGGCTACGCGAGTTTGATGCCCGGCGGAGGAGAATCCCACATGGCGCGGCAGACCTGTTTTGCCTCGCCCATTGCTCCGCTCAGCAGTGTGTTTCTGATCTTCCTGTTCTGCTCCCCGCTCTGTCTCTGGTGAGCCCTCTCACTGCCCCACACCTCTGGCCTGTACCCAGCTTGTATAAATAAATAAATCTTTTAAAAAAATTAAATAAATAAAAAAAGGAACTTTAATAACTGGACAAATTATAATAATTTATTAAAGCAAATTATATTACTTACTGATAAAGAAGAAAACACAATGTTTTCAATACTTTTAAGGAAAAAAATATGTACATGACTCTGCTATTTTTTAGTTATAAGCACTAAGAAAATCAAATCAACACTGAGTGTGTAGACACTCTCATTCATCCACTCATTCATTTAATTTGATATTTATGACTGCTATCATATTTTTCCAACACTGGTAACAGGTAAAGTGGGAACTAGAAATTTAGAATTTCTTCATTCATAAAGTACTAAGTTGTAAGACTAAAATTTCTATTTCCTTACTAAAAGAAAAACAAATTTAAAATTCAATAAAAGTTCTTATTGAGTATATAAGAAAAGAAACCATATTTTCCGCTAGAAAAGAGTAGTATTTGTGAGTGAATCATGTCATGTAACAGAAAAAGATTTGTGAGCACCTTTCTGAAGAAATCTCAATTCTCCAAGTAAGCACATTTAAGAAAGTCATTCTGACTTTGCTTTGATCATACTAGGCCATTCATGGCTATGCTTGAACAGAATTGTGGAAATTGTTTCTCTAAATGTCCTTGCAAAGGTCTATATTCATTGTCTCAGTGCCCTTCTGTCTAAAATTAGAGTGTTTGTACTACGTACACATTTAGTTCCTTCCAAATTTACCTTTTTAGTTTTTTTATGTTAATTTGACTTACTGTACCTTAATTCGTAAATACCATATTTAAATCCCGATAAGGAAAATAAAGGACATTATGCACTATAATTATAGTAACGTAATCTTTCAAAATATGTAAAAGCAGAATTCACACAGTTTTGATTTGTAGTTGTCCATCGGCATGTAGAACAGTTGAAGGACAAATCCCCTTAGTTCATTGTAAATCCTGGAAAGGTTTTGTGATGCCACTGCATGGAATTCATTTTTTTTAATAGTGTTTTTATGATATATTTTCAAATAAATCTGGGGAAGTATGTCCATGAATTTTATTGTATCAAACAGATAGCTCTAACAACTACATACAGTGCATAGAATGTGAAAATTTTAAATACAGCAAGATCCTTGTAATGATATAATTGTCAAAGGTGATACAAATAAAGGCAAGAGTTATGAGAAATGAGTAAATCCTATATAAATTATTATTATGCTTTATCCATACTAAACATTGGCAGCAATAAGCACAAATAAAATCAAAGCACAAATATATTACTGCTCATTTGCTCAGAAAACAGAAGAATTTAATTGTGATTTAATCATCAATAAAATTATTTCTTCAAACATACATATTTAGGCGCTATGCTATGGTAGACACTTTATCCTGTATTCTGTGAGACAAATAAATAAGAAGAACTCCTTAGACAGTTGTCTGTCTTGTCTGTCTTCCTAGTGAAACAAAGAATTATAAAATAATGCCATTATCCCTGTGGAAGAAATTTTTCAAAGATATTTTATGACACACTTCAAGCTGCTTCTGGTATAAACAGCATATAGAGTATAAGCCAGTTTTTTAACTTTATGTATGAGCTTTACAGGGGTGTTTTTGGAAATGACTGAAAATATTACCAAAGAGTATATAAAATTATGTTTTGTGCCATAAATAAGAAGACATCCTAAGAATATATATGCTATAAGTCATATTTTCCAAGCTGTTTCCTAATTTTTTTTCCTCATATTATAATAGGTTCATCAGGTGGGCCAGGGAACATGCAACCACCCCTTTATATGGAGGCTGCACTATAACCTCCCCACTTTTTATTTTTTCCCCACTATTTCTATGGTGGCAAAGATCTGGGGGTGCAGTCTTTCAAGATAGTCTTTTCCAGGGTTCCAGTGTGGGCTTCCCTGAAACTCAGAAGTTTGATTTTTCTTTTTCTTTTGCTTTGGTCTCCTCCTAAGATCTGGCTTTACTGTGTGAGCCATCCTTTGTTAGCATACATTCAATTCTGTGACTTTACGCTTTTGTTTCTGATCTCTGCTTGCTTAGAGGTCTAATTAGCTATTCTAAAGCAATAAAGGTTCAGTGATGGATTTTGAAATGACTTTGGATTATTATTTCAGAATACACCCTGATATTTTCTCAAGGTATTTTGCAAGGTCTAGTTTCTTTCTTTCACATGTGGCTGTCCAATTCTCACAACATTTGTTGAAGAGGTTTTCCTTTCTCCAATGTAAACTCTTCACTCCTTTGTCATAGATTAAATTGTCCGTGTAAGTGTGGGTTTATTTCAACATATTCTATTGTATATCTACTGTATATTTTTGTCTTGTAGTTATAATGTGGCTTACATATGACAAGCTATATTTATAACAATACAGTTTGAATGCATTCTAAAACACTACATTTTTTTTTATTGTTATTTTTGTCTTTTACATTTTGTATTCCCCTTGGGCAGCCCACCACCAACTCACCCGCGATCCATCTCCATGGTCCCCTG
>PVIJ01003596.1:0-119439 GCA_004024925.1 Scalopus aquaticus
GTGGGGGTGGGGGGGGCGGGGGGGAATGTTTTAATGAAGTATTATATAACCACTTTAAACACTGAGGCTCTCACTAGTATATGTGTTAGTCCAAAAGTCAAGTAGCTACTGCAACTGCAGTTTTGTTTGGGGAAGAGCAATTGAACAAAGATACACTGTCTTTGTTTCCCAGCATTCTGGGTATGAATAATTTAGAAAAGCACTTGCATTGTGATAAGTGATTCAGTGTGTATAAATAGCTCGGAGGCTTGCTGATGCTTTATTCTACTTTCTCCCAAAAGAAAAGTTTGGGGAGCAAAGTAAGAGCTTTAGTTTTATTTGTCTAAGAAAGAGAGCCAGGACACAGCATTTAGCTTAAAAGGCCCTTCAGTTTGGACAGTTTGCCTGTGGGTTTCATTTTAATCTTTGCTCGCTCCCTAAAGAAAAATCACTAAGTGCCTCTGGCTTGGTGGTGTCTGCTTCGGTTTGACAATGAAGCAATTTGGATTTGTCTCTGTTCTTCTCCATGTCTTTGGGGAAAGTTGACTGCATTTTAGTCAAACCTGTACAGAAAGAAAGGATCACACATACAGCAGTTTGATCAGGTAAGAGGTGCACACACACATCCCAGTTCTTTTGCAATAGCTTAGGCCCCACATGGCCAGCTGCTTCACTCGCAGAAATCAGCCAGGATTTTCCAAGTGACCCAGAGACCGACTAATCTTGTTGTCCTAACCAGAGAGTTTATTCCATTGAGTAGAGACCAAGATTTTCTTCCCCTCACTTTCCAAAATGCTGTTATTCATCCTTTCTCTTAGGGGAGGAAAAGACATGGGTCTGGGGAGAGGGAACCTTCCATTGGAGCTTCCTTTGTTCCCTCTGATTTTGAGGCAGATCTTGAGCTAGCAGAGCTGTTTATGGCTTTTCACTTGAGGTCACAAAAGCCCTTGTGGTTGGTACCCGCCCCTTCTGGAGAGAAGTCTGCTGGGGTAACAGCTCCCTGGGGTTACCTAGTTCATGGTTCACAGAAGCAGCTTACCACTTCAAAGGAAAATGGGTTTAAAAAAAGCCTTCCTGGATTGTGCTAGCTCATGATGGATGTTCTCCCTTGATGAAAACCCCCATTTTATGTTGTTACAGAAGAGAAGGTGATGGGGGGAGGGCTGAGGGTGGGGATGGAAAGTTGGCTCAGTGCTGGAAACTGAGTTTGAGAGCAGGAATTAGCACAGGAATTATGTGTAAGGTGAGTTAGGAAGCGGTTACCTTGATCACTTTGTTCTGGAAGAGTATCAGCTAATGATTTTAAGGAGTGGTTTAAATGATTATAAATATTTTTTAAATAGATGACAATATTTGGCCATCGAAGTGATAACTATTAGAAATGTGATGGGGGTGGTTCCCCTCTGCTCCCCATGCCTTTGGAATAGTCTTGGTTCAGAAGTGGGTCAGTCAACTTGGGGTCTCCTCCCTAGTCACGCTTGCTCAGTTTCTGGTGTGCGTGAATAGAGCAAGGCCGTCACCACCAAGACTGTGCTCCCTTTACCTACCATCACTTGGTGCCATTTTCTCTGCAAATTCTAAGACTGTGCTATGCATGATATTTAAATAATTGAAGTGCATTGCTTTGTGAAAAGTTTGGCAATCTATTTTCTGATTTTCAGACCATTTTTTAATGTGACTTCTCTGTAGCTATGGTGTAAAGTCTGCACTTTCAAATAAACTTTGGGTGAATCAGTATGTTTTCATATTTCTATTTGAAAGGAGCTCTTCTAGCCACTAACTTACAGTTCCATAGGCTAGCGAAATTCATGCCAGCCTGACCCTTTGTGGATCAGGTAGGACTCGTTCTATGGAAAGCCTGCGTGTTCTACCTCTGTCCATCCAAGTTAAGGAGCCATCTCTATGACGGCTGGCCACGCACAGCCCAGAATTCAGGGGGGATATTCGCGTTGCACAGTTTTCAGGACAGCCCTGTGAGGGGGCTGTTGTAGAGTTGGAGGACCTTAGTCAGGACTGGTGGCTGGAACCTGGTTTCCCCTGGGGCTTGTGGGTCCCCCTCCTAACCCTCAGGACCTCTTTGCTCTCAGCCATTTAGATGTACTCTAACCACTTTGCTCTCTGTGCCTGTTGGAAGGTGTTGGTAGGACAGCAAGTTTCAGAAGAGACATTCTACTTCTGCTTGCAGATAAGCTGCATAAGTGACTTATCACATTTGGTGGTTAAGTAGTCTTCCCTGACTGGGTGTGGTATAAAATTAGGGATGCACATGCTTACCAGAGCCTGTTTGTTCTCTACGTTTCTTTCCTGAAGTGACCTGCAGTAGTTTTCATCTCTTTCCTATGCTCCCACGGTGCTCATTGAGGAAAGGGCACGATTATTATTGAATTATTGAACTAAACGATTTTGGAGGAAGATTAAAGCAGTCGGGCCCTGATCTGTAAAAACGGCGCCCACACCTTTTTCCAGAGATAAGCGAACCACCAGCAGAAGCTAAGCTGCTGATTTTAATTAAAGATGTGAGGCACAAAGCACGTACTTCTTATAAGGCACACTTTTGGGTGACTGGGTCGGTTGGGGTGCAGTGCGCTGAAGGCCAGAGCAGTGTTAGGGCTACTCAGCGCCTGGGCAGGCTCTACACCCTCTGCACGTCCTCTCCCTCTTTGGCTTCAAGGTGTTGCCTTCAGTTTCATGTACATGTGTCCCGGGGCGGTCACGTTGCCGAGAGCCTAACCTCTGCCGTGCCTTCCAGATCGGCGCCAGTGGTGTGCCATCGCCGTCCTCTTTGCAGTCCTGCTGGTCGTGCTAGTCCTCTTCTTAGTGCTGTGACACCGGCTGCTGTGTTGCCTCCTGCACTCGAACCCGGGGAGGAGGAGAAGTGGCATGAGCAACGCTGCCCTCTCCTTTCGTCCCCCTCCTGGAAACAGCCTGCACTGACTTTTCTCTCTGTGACCCACAAGTGAGACGGCTCCTCGGTCCCAAAGTCGGCAGGGCCAGTGGGAAGAGGAAGTCACCGACCACACACCCCTGGCTCGCTGCCTGCCCTGCAGCGAGCTCGTCACTGCTTTGCCTGGGGGCCTGTGGAGGGCCTCTGAGGAGTCCAGAGAAACTCAGACTCAGCTTGTGTTTGCTGTTGCTCATCCCGTCCATCTTCGGCAGCTCTTTCCTCCTGCTCAGACCCTCCCCTTCTCAGCTGGCACCACCACTCCGTGGGAAGAAGCCAGTGGGGGTGCGGCCATGGGTCCCGTTCACACTTCACCGTGGTTTTCCTCGGCCCTCAAGCCGGTTTTTAGTGGGGACAGAGGCCCAAAGCGGTTTGTGATAGAAAATACGGTGGTTGTTCTTCAGGGATAAGCACCAGGATAAAATTGCTTTTCCAGACACTTTTTTAATGCTTGGGATAATTCATGGAAAATAATGAAAAGCACAGGGTTTGGGGGTGGCTAATAGCTCCTGGCTTGAATGGAAGTGGGGAGAAAAGGAAGGACTGCCGGGTGCTGAGTGTACGCAGCTCAGAGAAGGGGTGGCAAGGTGGCCAGAGGGCAGAGCCCAAGTCTGGCCAAGCCCGTGCTTGTCCCGCACCACCTCCCAGGAGGTGCCACTTGCACTCTGTGGGTGACCCTTGAAGGGCCACTGCTCCAAGGCGCTTTAATGAATTCGAATCCCAGGCTAGCCCGGACAGTTCATTTATTCCTGTGGCACGGTGGGGTGGGGTGGGTGTGGTGGGTCGAAGCTCGGGGCGTTAATTACATTTACTCCGGAAACTATAATGGCAACAAAGGCTGGTTCCTGCCCAAACTTTTCTCACCCTGTGAGTATTGGCACGTTAGGGAAGGTGAGTGAGGTTTTTTTTTTTTTCTCCCCAAGACAACTTGATTTTATCATCTATTCAAATAACTGAGCCAATCCAAATTAAATGACAGATGCTCTAATTGAGTTTTAGTAGCTTGAAACTGCTGAGACACTAAGCTTCAAATTTCTGGTGACTTTCAATGCCTCCAGCGTGCACATGTACATAAGATATTTTTATAACTTCCCTGATGAATCACCTAATATTAAGTAGTGGTTGAAGCCAGAGCCCGTGCTTGGCCGAGGCAGCTGCCAGTCTCTCAGTTCCGTCTCCCCTTTTTGCACTCGGAAAGAACAGCAACATCTGGATCAAGTTTGAGCTTTCACTTCTCATTCCCTCATCTTTTGGGATCCATTCCTCAGCACACTAAACCTTTTTATTTTTTTTAACCCTTTTTTCTTGATCTGCCTTTGTTTTGTTCTGGCCTTTCTTTCCCCTTCCCCCCTTTTTGTCATTTGCAATAATATACTGGCCCAGCTAACTTTTGAATTGCACTTTTTAATAAATATTTGTAACAATTTTTTAAAGAAGGGTATTTTCTCATGTTTAGGATCATGGTAGATAAGGCACTCTGCCTGTCAATGAAAGCGAAAAGCTGATTTATGAAACTAAAAGGGTGGTTGACAGCCATGTTTACATTCAACTCTATTTGAAATATGATGTTATTTCTTTTCAAATTAGGAAAAAAGGTGATTACAAAGGGCTTCAGATGTAGAGTACTAGATTATTTGCTTTACAAAGCTTTAAGACTTGATCAAACAGTCTTTTCTAAGCTTAGAACAGGGATGGTCTTTAGACTTGCATTAAAATATCTGTCTTGTTACATGTGGCCTTGTCACTCTACTGTAAGCCACGCTCTCACATCACAGGAAGCAGCTGGCATCTTCAGGAAGTGCATGATTGCCCCAGGGAAAGAGCATTCCAGGTCCCACTGTTACCGTATTTACTGCACGCCACAAAACTGGCCTGTGTCAGTCAGCGAGGCCTGTTGGGAACACACCTGGTCATGAATGAATGAGATACTCCCTTTACTTCAGGAGTTTTGTCTCCCCAGGCTTAATTACAAACTATTTGAATAGTTTTAGAAACAGCATTTGACCTCCCTGATTTAAGGTGTTTGCTAAACAGTGGCTCTGGGAACCCAGACTCAGGAAGTTGAGGAGGGAAATGTTTAGGGAGATATTTACTTAACATACCAGCTCTGTGTGACAGTCTTCCCCTCTGTTCTCTGCCCTTGCTGTACCTCAGAGGAGCGGTTCTTTAACAGTCTGCCTCATCTGCCCTGCTTCACCCCAGGTCTGGCCCTTTTGTCCCAGCTGGACAGTCCCTAAAGATGAGTATTCATTTGAAGGCTTTCCACTCAGATGCCAAATGGGTGCATAGAGAACAAGCCAAGGTCTTAGGTTGAAGGACAAGTATTTCCTCATGTGTGAGCTTGTGTTACCAGGCTCCAGAAGGCATCTGGGGGTCCGTGGCCCTATGTGGGAGCATGAGGGGCGGGGAGCCGCAGCAGTGAAGCCGCCATGCTGCTTCAAAGCTCATGCTGTAGCTGTCGGCTTTCTTCCTTCAGCCTCTGTGCCTCATGCCATGTTCATCACTTCTAAAGAACTGGCAGAAAGTGATGGATAACAGTGCAATCGATGTTTAAAGGAAGCACATTTTACTAGTCTGCTGATTGGGGGGTAATCAGGGGAGTTTGCTAGAGGATGAATCCAAGTGGAAAACCAAAATACCGTTAGTTTTCAGTCCTGCTTTTTGATCTTGTCTTTGTGCGGACTGAAGATCACAGTGTACCCCGTGGGCCTGATACAGGCACAGGGCGGTGGGAAGCCCCAGCATGCGTGTGACGCAAGGATCTTCACGCCAGAGCCGCAGGGGGAGAAGCTTGGGAACTTGCCCATTATTCTCAGCTTTTAGCCAGAGTTAAACAGACTGATGGGTCTGGTAGCCAACAACTTGGCAACTTCCACGCCTTCTCACCTCGTGAGATTAAGGGCTGTGAAGAGAAATCTAATCTAACTCCAACAGAAATCTGTCTCTGTTAAGTGTTTTACCTTCTGTAAGTGAAGGTGGCAGAGCCAAGATTTTTCTTCTGGTAATTTCCCCGGCTATATAGTCAGACCAGAGGGATGACTATTCCCCCTTACCTTTCTAGAAATTCCTAGCATTTGGAGATCTAAAAACTGACGATAAATAGGAGTTGCCTTTCAACTCCGTGGACTTTGGAGTATTGGGTTTTACCTTGTATGGATGAATTTGTAAACAAAATTGGGAATGTCTGGAAAGCAAAAGTTCTAGAACATGGAATACCTTACCTCCAGTTCTCCCTTTTGTCTTCTTCACTGGTATTTATTTGTCTCCCAGATTTTTTAAGAATACTTTACTTTTTTTTTTTTTTAAGAGAATGTTTTTCATCAAGGATAGAGAGAAAGTAAAACAAAAAGGTTCACAGACTTAAAGCCCCTCAGCCCTACTGCACCTCCTCTGACCAGTCAGCTGGCAAAGCTGGGGCCCCAGTGAAAGGCCCGGTGGGACTGTCAGGGCTTGCTTCCCCGGGAGGCCTCTGCTGCTGGGTGAGGGCAGTTTAGTCACCTGACTGGCATGTCTGCCTGCCTTTGCCCAGCTCCCAGCCTCCACAAAATAAGCTTATGCTTAAAATAAGGTGGTCTTATTTTTGCAAGGCCTTCTTCTGTCTGTTGTACATAAGTGCATACTATCCTCACCACATTTACTTGATAGTGCCCACTGCGAAACTGCCATCTGGTGTCAAGTCCAGTAAACCAGGAGACGGCTGAGTAGGGCAGAACAGCCCTGCTGGGTCCTCCTAGACTAAAGTGTGGAGTCTGGTCTGCCACAGGTGGGGCCCACCTCCAAACTAGTGCACTTCTGTGGTAGCACCCCCATAAGTCAACTCAGAAAGACTTGGGTTCACATTGTTTCAGAGTTGAAACAGCATGGGGATTATTTAGTGCTTTGCATTCCGGACGGGGCCCTTGGGGTCCGCACACGCCATGGGACGAGCTTATGGCATTTAAAGCTGACTCAGTGACGCGGCTTAAAGTAGGCTGACAGGAACTTGTCCTGCTGGTCCCGCTGGTGCCATTTGACGAGTTTGGTTTTGGACAAACACAGAAACTATAGTTAGTGGTGCCTCGATCCTGTCACTGTGATCTACATATTTTGGGGTTCTTTATTATATTTAGTCTCTATGAAAACATACTTAGAGGGGTGAGGGAGAAAGAAAAGTTGGTTTCCTTCTGGCATCAGCTAACATGTGCTGTCAGCCTTCTGGTGGGGCCCGCGGCTGTGCAAGTGGTAGCTGCTGACGCGAGTCTCCCATTTACCTGTCCGACTGCTTAGGGGTCACATGGCCATCTCGAACTTGCTTTGCCAGCTGCAGCCAGACCCTTGGGAAAAAGTATTTTCTTTCATTTTGTAAGGTTGTGAGTTATGGAAACTCAGAAACTACTTGGTTGTCCAGGAAGGTTGTCAAAACAAGGACCACCCAGCTTTGCTGTTTGCTGACTAGAGCTCTCGGGCCCTGGCTCCTGGCCCTGGAGGCAGCCAGCACTCCACTCCAAGCTGTCAGCCCTGAGGTGGGACCAAGTTTAGGCTCATTCTTTCCTGCTTCTCAGAAAGTGGGTTTTAACTGAGATCCTGACACTGAGTGATGATTGTGAGCCTGCAGTTAAGGTCTGTTCTGGGAGAAGCAGGCGTCCTAATCCTCAGGAGCAGAGTATCCGTTTCCTGTCTGTGCAGGGTAAGGAGAGGCAGCCCATGGTCTCCCTAAGAAGCTGGAATGACTTGAATGCACCATGTGATTGCATCCTGACTGACTCAGGTTTGGGAACCACCCCAGGAAGGACCAAAGCAAGCAGCTGTAAATCACAGGGATTCCCTTTTCCTAAGTGGAAATAGGCTTCCCTGGCTCATTGGTGATCAGAAATGCGCATCACTGCAAGTAGAATGTGCCATCTTGGGGCTTCCCTAGTGGTGCAAGGGGTTAAGTCTCAGTCAGCACTATGAAGCTATCAGCAGCCACTGCAGCACGTGTTCGATCCCTGGCCAGGGAGCTTCCCACATGCCCAGCAGCCTCTCCTGCCTCACCCACTGCTCCCCACAGCAGTGTACTTCAGTCAGTCCGCCTGTTCTGCTACCCACTCTGTCTCTGGTGAATCCTCACCACCAAACTCCGCCCCCACACCCACACCTCTGGCCTACACCCCAGCATAAATAAACAAATCTTTAAAAAAAAAAAAAAAGTGCCGTGGTGGCAGTACTCTGCAGGACTAGGCCAGTGCATTTTTCTCCCAAGTATAAGTGACCTTCCAGTGTTTTACGTTTAAATAACTAGAAGGTACAAACTGAAGTGAGGTGGAGGGTTAGAATCAGACGCCCGATTGATTTCCTGATGGTGCTCCCCCACCACCTCCCACCCCCTCATAGTGAGAAGCGCACCAGCACCTGGTGCCAGAAGTTTACAGCCCTTACACAGGTAATAGACTCTTGCTTCCTCCACGGGCTGCGTGTCAGGTGTGTGGGGCCTGTGGCAGCAGCATCTCCCAGGGACTTGGTAGAAATGCAGAATCTCGGGCTTCCCCATCTGCTGAAACAGCCCCTGGAAGCGAGGCCAGAGGCTATTTACCAAGCTCCCAGGGGGTTCTGATGCCCACTCCAGTTTGAGAACCACTGCTACAGCATCACAAAGGTTAGACCACAGTAAACTGTTCCTGTGCATTCAGACATCTTCCCCAGCTATGACTGTAATCTTGACATTAAACGAACTTTGATGACACTATACACTTGAAAACTTTTTAAAAATACCTGTGTAAAAAAAAAAAAAAAAAAACCTCAACTCACCACCCTTAAAAGTGATATTTTTACACCCTGAAGTCTATCAGTAATTATGTTTCTTACTTCTGCTCTTGAAATCATGTTACAACTGTATAGAGAATACTGTTCAGTATTAAAGAGAAATGGAGAGACCATGAGCTTTGTCCTGAGTTGTTTTGTTTCTGTTTGGATGATTGTTTTTGTTTGGCTCCCTCCCCTTCTTCCACCCCCACTAATTAACATGCATGTGCCTGGGTAGCAAAACTCTTTGACTGCTTGAAGATCCCAATCCTAAATTATGCTTTTCCTGACTCTGCAAGTTACATGAATTCTTAAACCTCCAAATAACCATACTATGTACTCCAGATATTTTACAGTACAGAGTTTATGCTGGGACAAGGAATCTGGGGGAGCAGAGACTAGAACGCAAAAGTAGTTGAGTCCTTACACGTCCCCACCCAGAAGTGTCGGCAAACAATATTGGCCATTGAAATCTGTAGTTGAAAGAATGGGGAGCCTTCAAGACTGTGGGTAAGATGGAGAGACCAGACAAGTTTCCTGATGGCAGGGACCTTCTTCATTCATTTGCCTACATTATCATCTGTGATATTAACTGAGCAACTTCTGTGTTCTGGGCACTGTTCAAATCCTTTGTATTAAATCATGTAATACAATGGCTGTATGAAAAGTGATGTTTCCTCATTCATACCTTCAAATCTGCAGATGAGGAAATATTGATACAGAAGTAACTTCTCAAGGTCCCAAGCTAGCAAGAGGCAGAGCCAATTAAATGCCCCCAGTGGCTAGCATAGAAGGTGGCATATTAGTGCTCGAGTCCTTGAGAAGAATAAAGGCAAGTAAGCGTGCCAGCCAGCCTCGCTGGAGGAGCAGCCCCTCTTTTGAATTATGTGTAATGTTTGAGGATGAAGAGATTAGGAGGGAATGCTTCTAGGTCTCCCGACCACGGTGGCCACTCTGGCACCCCCGGGAAATGTGGTTGGTGGGACCAGGAAAGAACACGGTGTACACACTGAGCTTCCGCCAGCACCTTGACTCCACTGGGGCTCTGCTCTGCAGCAAAAGCTACTTGGCTGTCATTGAAAAGATCCCCTCTCCCTGCAAATCTTACATCAAAATGCGACCCCCAGCAAGGGAAGACCCTTCCACGCTGCCGCCATCCAAAATACAAATTAGTAGACCTTGATCTTGGCCTGTCCAGGGTGGCGGGTGTTGGGGAACAGGGACCCTCCTACCAGGGTGCTGACTCCGAATATTAGTGCTGGCTCTTGTTTGGTGCAGATGCAGGCAGCTTAGCACAAACATCCCCAACTAATACCCTTGACCGGGGGGTGATGGGCTCCAGAGCTGCTTGGACTTGAACCTGGACTCCCACATCCAGCCTCTCTGACTCCTGCAGTGGCATTTCCTCCCACCCTTAAGCACATCAGCCACCTTCTGTCTCTGTTCACAAGTGTTCTTGTCAAGACTGGTCAACTGGAGGGTAAATGAAGTTATTGGGCTTTTTTACGCCTTCCCGCCATTAGCATCTGTGACCGGCACCTGTGGTCTTGCACACTCACCTGTAATTATGGACACCTGGGCCCAGAGAGCAGGGGCACCCGCAGGTAAACAGACACCTCAGGCGAGGGGTGAGGGGATATGAGGGCAGCGTCACTCTGAGGCAGCGTCACACTGAGGCAGTGTCACTCTGAGGCAGTATGACGACTACGCAGGGAAGAGAGAGATACTGAGAAAGCTGGTCTGTTCCCTGATTCAGCATTAAAGGTCTGTAAAAATCTAGCAAAGGGGCCTCCCTGGTGGTGCAAGGGGTTAAGTCTCAGCACTATGAAGCTATCTGTAGCCACTGCAGCGTGAGTTTGGTCATGCCCCTACACCTCTGGCCTACACCCAGCTCTTGTATGCATGAATAAATAAATCTTAAAAAAAAAAATCTACCAAAGGCTCCAAAATTACCTTTTCATCATGGAGAACTGAGATGAACTGTAGCACCAGCAAGGCACAGAGCAGGTTTTCTATGACCCAGGCAGACGGGTAAAGGAGTCCTGGAGGCTTTTAGTGATCTTTCTGCACCATTTGTAGTGAGGCAACCAGGCGCAGGGCAAGCAGGGAGGCCTGGGGGCCGGGAGGCTGGCAGGGAGGCCTCCCAGCCCCCAGTGAATCTTCACTTTCTGGGCTCTCTGGCTTTCTCCTGTGGTCTCTTCACTGGCCTCTGCCCTTATATGCTCAGTCTCCCGGCTCAGGCGCGCCCACTCACGCACGCACGCACCACGTTCCAGGTGCCGCCATCAGGCACGCGTGTAAGACCACAGGTGTCGCTCATTGATGCTAATGGTGGGAGGGCAGAAAAAACTGGACAACTTGTGTTGACCCTACATGAAGCTACCTGACCTGGGATGGTTGCAAAACACTGACCTTTGGAAAAGGCTTATCACTGCTTCTAGGAGCAGCTTTCTCAAATTTTGATTCTTAATTAGTAGCTACATTTTTGGCCAACATTTGATGAGCATCTGACGTGAAGGACAGGTCTTTTAACCAAGACATTGGGGATATGATGGGGTGTAAAACATTCCTTTTATTTAACTCTCACCACCCTCTGAAGGAAATACCATGGGGACCCATTTTATACCTGAAAACAGGCATGAACAAGTAAGAGGTTAGCTTGAAGCTACAATTAGTAAGTGATAGAGCCAGGATTAGAACCGAGGTCTGACTGGACCATCATGCAGCCTTCCTCGAAAGAGAAAAGACGCCCATCAGATGCAGTGGTGGCAAGTGGGGTCTCATGAAACAGTCTTTCTAACAGAAATGGCAGGGTAAAGCTGGGGAGAAGAGTCGAAAGAGACTTGGCGCAAGTTAGCAGTGGTTGAAGCACTGAACTCCTGTAAGTGCCAAAGATAAAGCTGGGCAACAGCTGGCTTAGTCTTGACCAGGTCCCCTATGTAAGTCCTGAGAGCTCAAGACATCTGCTGACCAAGGAACCCCAGGTCAGCCTTGCTGATAAATTTTTTGTTTATTTGCCTCGAAATGTGCAGAGTCAAACCCAGAATAGCTTAAATACTTGATCTGAGGAACCCAGCACGAGAAGCAGCGTTGCGGCATCTGAGCAGAGCAGTGAGCTCCTGGGCCTGCCCGTGTTCCTGTTCCTGGGTTTACACAGAGCAGGGTGGAGGCTGGTGAGCCCATCACTGGCTCAACAGGGAGGCCTTTCTGCTCAGGAGTGGCCTCCTGCCTGGGGCTTCCATTGTAGCCCTTGGCACACTGGTTTGTCTTTTCTTTCGCAGCTGTAACTGTCTCCACCCTGGGGATATGGGCATCTCAAGGCAGGGCAGGCCTCTCCCCAGTGCCGGCACCTGGCCAGACCCCTCAGCGCTGCTCCACACTGAGTCGGGGTCTGAGCCCAGATTTCAGAAGGACAAGACAAAGGCAGACTCAGCAGGCAATCCCAAGTCCACAGGGGAGCCCAGATATACTCAGGCCTGGCAGGGCAGCTGTGAAGGCCTGGCTCCATGGGCAGAGCATCAGCTAATCCCAGCAGCCCCTTCCTCGGGCGCAGCACTCCACTCTGGCCAAATCCACAGCCTGAGAGAGCGGGGCAGACCTTCTTGCCAAGGGAGGCCGTTGCCATTTCTAAGCAGGTGATCTGGCTCTATAGGAAAGAGGGAAACTTTACAGAGGATGGCAAGGAAGGAGGGACGGAAGGAGAGAGGAAGGGAAGGAGACGGAGTGACAGCAGGCAGGACCTTTTTGAATCTCTCCAGAACCATCATGGGGATTTGGGGTGGAAAGAGTTTGGGCAGATGGACTGGGGAAGTCCAGTTGTTGCCAGTATGTTGGATAAATCAGCAGCTCTATGTGAAAACAAAGAGCCCTTGGTTCAGGGGAGCAGGACAAGGTGAGCATGAGGTGAGCATGGGATGCTTCCCAGAGCAGGCCCCTCTGGTACTTTTGAAGGCTGCCAGGAGCCCTGTAGGTAGACAAGGAGAAGAGCATTCCCCACAGGTGCTCACAGATCAACTAAACAAATAGGTGTGTGAATGGATGTGCAGTGTTGAGGGGAGGCCCTATCAGGACACCAACAGGGAAGGTCCTACCAATAAATACCTATGAGGGAGTCCCACTGCCCCCAGGGCGGCCAATTTGCAAAACGTGGCCCTCCCTCCAGCCGTGTGTTGGGATGGGAGCCACATCTTGGCAACAGCCCATTCCTCCCAGGGGCCAGGCACACTTTCAGCCACCAGGAGGAAGAGGATTCAGCAGCTTCTAAGCCCAGGACAGGTGGAGGTCGGAAGCCCTGGGTGAATGGAAGGCGCTCCTGGGCTTCAGCCTGCATTGAGCGAGGATCCCCCCTTTTCTCCAGCGCTGGGTTCTGACAACACTTGAAATTAAAGGCTGCACAGACATGCCCCTCAAAGAAGCGTTTCCCACATAAAACCTTGCCTTGTGCGAGACACTGATTATTAGTATTTTTTAAAATGCCACAACAGATTTTGTGCCCCATGAGCGGGTTGTGCCTGCAACTCAAAAATATTTCTCTGGGCTTTAAGGTCGGCGCCCCAGTGCACCGGTCCCAGCTACGACCCCGCAGTGGCGGGAAGGGGCGGCGCCGACCAAAGCTGCGAGGAGAACTCTTCCCGGGTCCCCACCACCTGCCGAGCGGCTGACACCTCCGGGCTGCTGAGCGGCGGGGAGGGCGCCGCCCGCCGCCTGTTCAGACCCGCAGGGCGCCCCGTCCGGTCCCGACTTGCAGCTACATCGCGTCGGAGCAAACCAGCCTTTCCGGAGGGCTCGCGGCGGGGGCGAGGGCGGGTTGGGCGGGGGCCCGCTGCCTCCCGGTGCGGAGCCCGCGACGGATCAAGGGCCCTCCTCCCCGGCTACCCAACCCCGCTCTCGCCTCCCGCTGACCTCTAAGCCACCAGGAAGAGGCGCCGGAAGAAAAGGACTCAAACCTGGCGTCGCGGCAGGCGGCCACCCAGGCCCTCGGAGGGTGCGCACAAGCCGACCCGCTCAGACCCGGGCAAGGGCCAGCCCGCGGCCTTCGCATGTCGCGACCTTGCCGCGCCCCACCTGCCTAGCCAACCTGAGTTACTGAGTTCTCTGCGGCCACACTTGGTGCCACTTTCCCATCCCTGCAGCCCCAATGCCAGGCCCTTCTGTGAGGTGGGAGCTGGAGGCACGAAATCCCACTAAACTGCTCCAGAAGGAACACGGGTTTGATACAGAAAAAAATCACACCTCTCTGCGCACTGTGGCTTTTCTGTGCCTGAACAGCCTTTCCCCTGCCCTTCCTGTAATTCCTTCTCATTTCAGGAACCGCTGGTGGGCCGAACTACTCTAAGACCCCCCTCAACTCAGCCTGGTGACGCTCCAGCTCCCTACACACTGGAGGTACCCACTTCTCTGCTGCAGACTGGCCCAGACTAGACTGGTGATGTCAGTGTCTCCCCTAGACTTGGCCCAAGGTGGCGTCGTCATTTCTACATCTCTGAGCACCCACCTGGCACATGGCCTGACTCCTAGTTCATAACTAGACTCTACTTAAGAGGGTTTGGATGTAGCAGGACTACACCTGGCTCTCCGGTCAGTCACTCCTTGGACGGAGCAGTTAGGAAGAGCAGACAGGAGTCTGGAGGGTCCTACGTCCCTTCCCAACCACATAAAGCTGGGTCCACCGTCGCTGTGTTCCACGAACGGGGCCTTGGAAAGACAGTAAGACGAGTCTGCGTCACACAGCGTCTCCCTGCACCCATCCCTCCTTCTACCAGGCCTGTTCTGCATGGGGGAGGGGGCTGCAGCAGGCCCCAAGTCAGCGGGGCAGGTCTTATGTCCTGATACGGACACTGAGCTCGGCTCCTGTCACCTGTGTAAAGGAAGACCGTAAATAGGAAATACCTGCAGGCCTGTTTAGAGTAAAAAGCCTGGTTCCCTCCCGGGTAGTAACAGACACAGATGCTCGACTCCTTAGAGGTATTTACTTGTCCTGTCCCAGCCAAGTATTCCCACTGTCTTTCATCCCAGTAAGGGAAGCAAAGGCAGGCTGCCCTCATCTACAGAGAAAACGGAGAGTGAGGGGGCTTCTAACAATAGAAGTTCTTTCAACACAATAGAAGTTCTTTTCAACATGAAATTTCTCCAGTTTCCTGACCTCAAGGTTAGGGAGTGGGGTACAGGCGCCACCACTGTTTTCCCATGCATGTGGTTTCCTGCTATGGAGCCATTCCCATGCTTTGGGGGCCCCGGGGACACCATCTTCACACCCTGAAGCCCAAGCACTTGTTTCACTGGCCCTTCTGCCCACGAATGTTAGCGCCTCCCCATTCCCCCTTTATCCACCACCCAAGGTGACCCCAGCCCTTCCATCCTGTCATGCCAGGGGTGGAGGGTAGTTCCAGGAGCCCCTCCCTCTCCAGGGCAGTAAAATGGGTTCTGTCCTGCACCTGACCAAGTTCTAGAACAGCCCTGAGCTGCCCACTCTACCCTTAGCATCATTCTGTCTCCTGCTCATAAATGTACCTTGCCAGGGTCATCTTCCAGTCCAAGGACTGTCTCTGGAGGCTTCTGCACTTACCCTGGCTGTGGCTTCAACCCAGGGTCTCTCCAGCTCTCCCCCAGCTGGGCCCAACACAATTCTTCTTCCCCTCCCCCACCTCAGGCAATGAAGGCCAAGTGAGTGTCCAGCTCAGAATTAAGCAACTCAGAGTAGGAGAAGCTTCAGCTTGGCTTTTTAATAATTTAAGGGTAACAATGGCCATCCCAGAAAGTCTTGATCCTGTGAGCAGAGTCCAGGCTACCACAGGAAGCACCAAGTGGGACCGCCCACCCCCCTGCCTGCTGGCCCACCCACAGCTGCCACAGGGGAGTCTGGGCAGAGCAGTGACTGTGGACAGCCTGGCACCAGCTGCAGCCCTCTGTCCAAACTCGACAGCAGAAAAAACAGAGGCCCCCTGCCAGGCTGCAGCAGCCACTCTGGGCAGAGGCAGGGGTGGGGGGTGGGGGTTGGCCTGGCCTGGCCTGTCCCCACGCCCCACTGGCCTGAGTGTGGCTGCAACAGCTTCCCTGCAATTGGTCTTGGTTTATCTTTTCTTCCTTCAACTTTATATATCACAAAAGGTTCCCAGATATTCTTAATATTCTGGCCAACAGATCACATTCCCAGATGCTGTCACACCCAAAGGGCAGAAAGCTGTTTCATCAGAGCACATGCCCCAGTTTCGGATTTGGACTACAAGGTCAACTGCGGTAAAGCTGCTGCTCCAGGCCACCTTGTTCATTTCTGGGTAAACAGCAAAGGTGGCCGATGGGAGCTGGAGAAAGGAGACTAGAAAAGGCAGCTCAAGCCAAGCCGGCCTAGCACTTTCTTTGGTTCTGGAGTGTGCAAGGCTGAAGGAGCCCTTGATAACGTGAGATGGGACCTGGGCTCAGGTGACTCTTAGGGACCAACCGAAGGACCCACTGCCTGCCCACAAGGTGCAGGGGGACACCTTGGGTCTTGGAGGAACATCTGTCTCTTCTTTCCCCAGTTCTGCATAAATTAACAGCCTTAAACAAAAGAAACAACAGGCTCCTTCCCTCTCCCTAGAGTGCCAGTCACAGAAGCACTGCCAAATCCAAGGGGTTACATGCCACCGCGATCTTCCTTTTCAATTGACAAAGCAGCTTTGTGCAGTGCCTTCCCAGCCACCCCCATCGGGCGCTTCAGGGCTTGAGAGCGTGACAGTGACAGCCAAAGCTCCGGGTCACCGTGGGGCAGGCCTCTGCCTCAGCACCCGGAGTGACAAGATCTTTGCGTGGGCCAGGAGCTCCTTTACGTGGGCCAAGCCCAGTCCTGCCACCTTGGCCCCATTCACCTCTAGGATCTCATCCCCCACTCCCAGCAGCCCCGAGTACAGCTTGGCTGTGTTCACATCAGCCATCTCCTGCACGTAGAACCCTGCAAAGGAAAACAGCAGACTTTAACAAGTGAAATCCTAATCAGAGACATGTGTCTTGAGGAATTCTGAGGAGGGGGTGCTGTTCAGGGCAGGGAATGAGGCGCTCTTCTGGGCACTCCATATTCTCGCTCTCATTGTTCGTCTCACAACCACGACTGGCTTCACACATACAGTGAGTGTGTCTGCCGCCGCAGCACAACTTCATTTCTCTGTCTCTTCTTTTAAAATGCCCTACTGCATTTAAAGCCTCTTCCAGGGCAAACTGGGTCCCTTCTTCCCCACAGTTGCTGAGGGAACACCAGTGTCTGGGAGCACAAGCCACTTTGATGCAGACTTCAGAGTGTGGGCTTGATGCAGCTGCCAAGCCCAGCTGAACGCCCGGGGGTAGCCTGGTGTTGCCTGGAGCATTCTGCCCTTTCCTGCTTGTGCTCCCCGGCTCCAGGTTCAACAACAAGCGGCTTCCCACACATTACTCCCCACTCTCTCTTCCTGGAATCCTCTTTCTTATACAGTACCCGATAGGACATCCACTCTGGTTCCTCAGTCTCCAGCTGGAAACCATTTCATGCATTTTGGACTAGTGGGAGGTCATCTCTAGGGCCAACACAGAAGTCAAGTCTTACAAAGGCCACCCTCTGATATGCGGGTTTTTTTTTTTTAAAGATTTATCTATTCATTCATACAAGCTGGGGTACAGGCCAGCGGTGTGGGGCGGAGAGAGGGTTCACCAGAGACCGAGTGAGGAGCAGAACAGGCAAATCGGTGGAAATACACTGCTGAGGGGAGCAGCGGGCCAGGCAGGAGAGGTCTGCAACACCATGTGGGAATCTCCCCGGCTGGGCGTCGAACTCGCGTTGCTGCTGCTGACAGCTCCACAGCGCAGTACTCAACCGTTGCGCCACCGGGGAGGCCCCCTGATAAGTGGTTTTAAAAGTACACAGATGTTGCCTTCAAGGGAATTGAAGGTTTGCAGCTCTGGGCTTAGCAAACAATCTTTTGCCGCATTCCCTTTTCTGGGCCAAGCTGCCTTCCTGCTGCGTGGCCGTGCTGAGCCTCTCCTGCAAGGCTGCCTCCCTCCAGACAAGGGGTGACTGCCTTGCCTGCGGCTTTTCTCTCAGCTCGATGCTTTTACCTCCTTCTATCTGGGTGTCCTGCCCTGGGTAAAGGGAGAGGACAGGTAAGGAAGGGAGGGAGAAGCCTGAGAAACGTGTGCTGCACCACAGGCCGCGCAGGTGAGAGAGTGATGAGAAAACCCGAAATTGTGGCCAGAGTGAGACAGGCCCTGAGGTCACGTCTGCCACTGGGGGAGACTGAGTAGTCTTTGCTGCTGAAAGTCAGGGCAAAACGCAGAGTGACTGCTGTTATTGGCAGGGAATGGCCTTTTGTAAAGATGTGTGATCTCTGGGCTGTATCCAACGGATACAAAGCCAGCTACGCGCACATGCTTGGCCTCAGGTGTGACAGCCAGCTAGCACCGGGGTGGTGACACTGCAGCAGGGAGCACACACCAGCCCCAGCTCTGAGGCCGGGGAGAGGTGACCCTGGCTATACGAGGATGGCCTGTGACAAGAAGGCGCCAACGCCAGCCACAGTGGTGCCACCAGCAGCACAGCAGGACAGGGGAACAGGTGCCATCCCAGGGGACCGGTGCCCTGTCACCGGGCAGGCAGGTGGACTGAGGGTCATCACAGACTGCAGCCTTCAGAACTGCATGGCAGTGCCCCACCACCTCTGCAGGGCCCCAGTGCAGCGCTCTGTGGCACGAGCTCATACGGACAGGTGGAGGGGGAGCGCCAACAGTCCGTCCAGGTTCTTCTCCCCAAATACATTGTCTTTCTGAAAAGGGACAGGAAGAAAGTGCTGGGCACTTCCCGTCTGAGCTTTCCAGGTAGGTTTTCTTATCTTCGTTTGACAGATTAAGGACTTGAGCCCAGAGGGGGCAAGTGTCCTGCTCCAGGGCACACAGCCAGCAGGGGCACGGGAGCACACACCATGCCATGTGGTCTAAGTGCCCCCACGCTGCTTTCTGGGAGGTCTGTGTGCCTTGTCCCAAGGAGAGAAGCAGCCATGGGGAGAGGGGCCATGGCCTGTGGCCTGCAGGCCCCTGGTAACTGTCGGCATGAAAGTTCCTAAGTGCCACCTCCCTGTGAGGACAGACATTATATGCTCCTGAGGTCCTGAGAGCTCTGGCCCCTGTTCCTCTCACACTCAAGTCAAATCCATCACCTAACAGAATTAAAACTGCCTCAGGTCAACGCCAATGCAACCGCTTTCTTGCCATCTCCACAGCCACCCCAGGCCCATCCACCATCACTGCTTGCCTGGACGGTCTCAGTAGTTGGTCTCCCTGCTTCCAACTTCATCCCATGAGGGTCTCTTCTTAACATAGCAGCTAGTGACACGGCTGACAGATCAACCAGAGCGTGTCACCCTGCCGCCCTGGCCTGGCTGGCTCCGTCCCTCTGAGGTGAAAGCCCACACCCCTCTGAGCTCAGCTCACCCTCTGTCCCTGCCTTCGCTGCTCTGCCCACCTGCCTGACCTTCAGGCTGTGCCCCTTCCAATCCCTGAGGCTTCTACACTCGCTGTTCTGCTGCCTGGAATGCTTGTCCCTCATTCCACGTGTCCACTCCAGCCCCCTACCAGTCACTCTCAAGTCCTTCCCCTGCTTTATCTATATTTCTGAATGTCTTAGTGCTTTCACTCTGACACATATAAGACATAACATGAGATGTACATTCTGAGGGGGTGTGGGCTCTCTGCCTCCTGGAGGGTGTGCTCTTGGGATGGGGATTGTGTCTGTTCTTTCACTGCCGTGACTACAGCACCGATGACACCCAGATGGTGTGCTGTGTGCAGCTGTTGAAATGACCAACGATGGAGCAGACATAAAGTCAAAAAAAGCGGCAGCAGGCAGGTGTTTTTTCCAGGTTAAATAACTTTGACCCAGGAGATCCAGCACAGGACTAAACCTTCCTCTGCAGAGCCCAGCCAGGGCAGGGTCTGAGCTGGGGTCTGTGCCTGTGTCTCCTTTCTTCCTCCACCCTCTCCTCTCCTTCCCACCCCCAGCATATTGCCTTCCTTCCTTACTCAAGGAAATATCCTTCAGGGCCTCGTGCCCTGAATGGGATTCTGGACCACAGACTTTGACAAAGGCTTGAGCAAGTCATTTTGTCCTGCAGGGCTCACAGGGCAGGACTGAGAACAGGCCCAGCACAGAGCCGTCCAGAGCCCCAACCTGACCCAGCCTGTGTGGGATGAAGACCAGCAGGCAGCTCAGCCAGGGGCCTGGAGGCAGGAACCATGTGACATAACCCTCGGGAGGGACCTGGGACACAGACAGGCAGGCACACGCCACGTGCCTAAACACTCGGCAGCTGGAGGAGGAAACCGTTTAAACACGGCAGCCACATCAAAGGGATCCCGAGCCCGGCAAGCACAAACAGCCTCCCTCTGGCTCACCAGTGAAAAAATGGCCTTTAAGACTCTGATTTCAAGATGTCAGCAGACGGTAGCAGGACAGGGCCATGAAGCCTGCCAACCCCACCTCTCCACAGCCTCCCACCTGGACTCTTCAGAAAGAGCCCCTGAGGGGAGAATTTCAGTCATTTTGCAGAGAGGCTCTCTGATTTCAGAACTCCACATCTCAGCCGAAGATCAGAAAAAGGATGGAACCACAACCAAAAGGCATCTCTGTGGTTTGCTGCAGCCCCAGGGCTGTGGAACCCAGAAAGGGGAAGGGGCCTACCTGAGTCCCGGCGCCCATTCCCGGAGGCCACACAGAAGCCGAAAGTGCCCTCCGGGGAGCACTGAAGCTGCAGCTGGCTCGTGCCATCTGGGAACACCTCCACCACACGGCCCACCGTGCGAGCCAGGCTGGGGGCGCCTACATCCTCCACACTGAGGGCACGCTGGAGCAGGGCCTTGGCTGGCCTGCGAGGGAACCCGAGGCAGAGTGAGGGCAAAGAAGACCGAAACCGGGGCCTGGCTTAAAGATATTTAAAGCCTCCTAACTGAGACTGGAGACTGGGGTGCCAAACACCTCAACCAATAGAGTCTCTGAGGGATGGGGGGGGGGGTTCCCACAGCTGTCCTTTGCAGAACTAAAGGACGGCTTTCCATTCCCCTGACCATTCCTCTGCAAGAGCAGTGGTTTTTAATCTTTTAAGCAGAAAGACCCCTCTGAGAACCTGATGAAAGCTGTAATTTTATATAAAATTTCCAGGGGTTAACAGACCCCCCCTGAGGCCACACCGTGGAGCTCTGAATCAAGAGAAGCTAGGCTAGAGGGTCTAATCAAAGGTAGAATTCTTCTATGCAAGGTGGCAGGTCACGGCTTTGTTAGGGGAGGGCACAGTGTCCCTGTCTCTGGGTCTTTGATAGGCTTTTTGCCTGAGTTAGGGAAGCTCTGATGTCAAGATATTAGACAGGTAAGAAACCAAGGAATCTAACCATCCAACTCTATACCTTGCTGCAACCCCATACCTCAGCGCCCAATCTCACAGAGCAAAGGTACTAAAGTAGCACCCAAGGCATAGATAGCTGCCTCAAGTTCTCTTACAGGGACCATACTCTGGGCCACGCTGCTGAGTAAGGAAGGAATTATACTTATAAGTCAACTAGCCAATCTCTGAGTTTATCCTCCAAACCACTTGCCCCTTCTTACCTGCTAGCTGCACTGTCATCCTCTGGCTCCCCTACCAGGTAGAGGCTGGAACGGTCCACCTTGCCACTCAGCAGAGACTGGAGGTTCTGAAAAGAAAGTTTCCCGACGTTGGTGACATGGTGACACCTGGTGGGCAAGGTCCAATATTGCAGGTGAGAAAAGCTACCTGGCAAGTGAGGAAGACCAGCCCCCAACCAGGAACCTGAAATCACTCCTGGAAAGTTATGGTGGAAGCTTCTGTCTGTACTTTAAGTGCTCAACAGGAACCACCATTACTTTACTCAAAGAGATGGGCCTACAAAGGCGGCCTGAAACTTATTTTTTAAAAAATTTGGGTAAAATAACAATTAGCACTCTTATAGTAATTAGTTATCTCATTGATGAGGAAAACCTAATTTTCTCACTAAGAAAAAAAGTGAAAGCAAATTAGCTTTATAATTAAAATCTTAAATATTTCATTATTCTTTAGTATCTCTTTTACGGTGGCTTACATTGAAAAAAATTTATCTAAGTATGCACTCTTAAAACATATTATGCCTTAGGGCCTCCCTGGTGGCGCAATGGGTTAAGTGCAGCACTATGAAACTATCCAGAGTCACTGCAGCATGAGTTCAATACCCAGCCAGGGAGCTTCCCACACGGTGCAGCAGACCTCTCCAGTCTCACCCTGAGCTCCCCTCAGCAATGTATTTCAGCATATCTGCCTGTTCCGCTCCCAGCTCTGTCTCTGGTGAATCCTCTTACCACCCCACACCTCTGGCCTACACTGCAGCTTGTATGCATAAATAAATAAATCTTAAAAACTACTTCATATTGAAAGCAAAGCAAAGATTAAAGAGGGAGTTTTTGTGGGTCCCCAGATTCGAGAGCTGTTCAAAGATACCAGTTCAACAACTTGCTGCAGGGTGATGCGAAACAAGCATGGAATGCTTTTTACCTAGTGTCTACAAACTTTCTTGGGAATGTTAAGGCAGAAAACTACAAGGAACTACTAGAAGACATGCTAATGCACTATCAGAAACTTGGTTGCAATATGTCTCTAAAGACCCACTTCCTTCATTCCCATCTGGATTTCTTCCCTGAAAAGTGTGGTATGGTTAGTGATGAACATAGCGAATGTTTTCATCAGGGTATTGCATCAATGGAACAAAGATATCAGGGAAAATGGTCCACTACAATGCTGGCTGACTACTGCTGGACACTCCCCAGAGATGCTCCTGAACAGCTGTACAAGAGAGAGGCGAAGAAATCTAAGAAGTAGTCTATGGCTTGATTTTTTACAGGTATTAACCGTAGGCCTATTAGTATTGGCATGCATTTTGTGATGTAAACATCCATCTATTGCAGATTTAAAAAAAAAACCAGAGCCAAAATTAGAATTTGACTGTCATATTCATGTCGAGCACATACGAATTGATAGGAAATGACTAATTTTATTTCAGTAACATGACTTTTGTAAAAATTTGTTGACCAGTGATATTCATGGGTCACCGGCCATGTCCCAGGTACAGTTCCTGGTGCAAGACAACCAGTGAAATTTCCGTTGTCCTACATTCTCATCCCTACTGCAGCCTGGAAAATGAAAGGCTCCAATACCCCAAACCACAACCACCTGCTTCGTCCTGCCCAGGAGAGGGGCAGGAGCTAATAGACCATCATACCTAGAAACACCTGGAACCAAACCAGGTTTTCAGAGACCTATTTGAGAGTGTGCTACTAGTGCTTATTTTCTAACTCATGGGGATGGAGAGCTGGCCGGCCTAACTTCACCCCCTCATTCACTGGCTTTGTGTTGAGTAGAAACACTATCCTAGCCACTGTGTCAAGGACTGGAAATACAAAGACTAAGGAGTATTCCATCAAAGTAGTCTCGCTCCAGTGAGGGGAAACAGACAAAAATCAATTAAAATTCCACAGTTGTCCATGGAGCAGGGACACCCAGGGTGAGATGGGAATGCAGAGTAGAGGCCCCCAGCTGAGCCCAGGAAGGGTTGCCAGGAAGGGAGGCAATGCCCAAAGTGTTGCTGGATGAACAAACACTTAGAGGTAAAGAAGGTGGGAGAAACATTTCAGGTGAAGGTTCAAATCCTTGGATTACAGAATTCCAAGGAGGTCAAGAGCTGGGGCGAAATGTTAGGAGACTGTGGAGAGATGAAAGCAGCCAGGCCACAGGCCCTTTGCAATGTCAAGTGTTCTGAACTTTATCCTGCGGTTGGCGAGGGGCCCACGATGGATGCCCAGCATGTGGCATGGCAAGATCTGCACCCAGAAGGGCCACTCCAAAGGCCCTGGAAGAAGACAGCAGGGAAGTCACCTAGGGGACTGTTGAGGTGAGGCAGTCCAGGTGTGAAGTGACTTGTCTAGAGTCACTGTGATTATGAAGAAGGTTCTAGAATGACCAGACAGTAGAATCTAGGAGGTAGCAGAGCTGAGAGAGGGGGGCAGGAGGGAGTATAGGGTGAGCCTAGATGGGGTGGCTGGGTGGCAGAACAGAAGGGTGGGATGCTGCCTACCCCCTGTGCCCAGGAGAGCCTCATGGACTCACTGGGGGATGCCAACAGCTCCCCTTTCTGCACTTTGGGCTCCTGGGGCAGCCTCCTCAGCATTCATGTCTCCTGTCATCTTTCCCCCCAGTGGTGGCTACACCACCATTAGCCTCACACTCCCTTTGGTGGGGGCCTTGGACTCACCAGATGCAGTGATTGTAATGACGGGGCTTTCTTCACTTTAGGGGTGCTGGTATGTGAAGCCAGACCAGGCGTGGGGGTCTGTAGCTGCTCTACACTGTAGCTGCGGCACTTGGCCAATCTGGACCGGGTGCCCTGGCTCAGGGTCGAGAAGAACTTCTTCAGCCCCAGGGTGGAAGTGAGGCTGCCTCTGCTTTTCTTGTTCCTGTCAGAAGCGGCAGCCGAGGGCAGGCCGGGTCCTGCACAGACCCCCAGTGATGCTCTGCAATTCAAAGGTAGACATGAGGTGGGTGGGAGAGAGCAGGAAGGGGAGGGCACGGGCACAGCACCTCAAGGGGGAGGCGATAGCCAGGCTGCAGACAGAAAGGGAGCGGACATCTGCAAACTCTACCTGCGAGGCCTTTAAGGAGAACAACTGAGACAAGATACAGCCGAGTGACAGGGGTCTTGTCTGAGCTATTCATTCATTCACTCATCATTCATCCGGCCCATCTGCAGGACCTCTTCTCGGCCTCGAGCAGGTCCTGAGGTAGGTGGGAACAGCCGGGGTTTGTGGAAAACAAGACAGACAAGATTCTAACTCCTGGGAGTTTATAGACAGCAGAGAAGTAGACAAAGGAGAGCAGCTGCGAGCAGGGGAAGCAGAGACGAGCCGGATATTGTTTTAGATGCGGAAGCCAACGAAACTGTCTGCAAGTAAATGGCAAGAGGAGCCAGTCCATTCAAGGCCCGAGGAGAGCGTTCGAGGAGTGTTCCAGGTGGGGGGACCGCCAGAGGCAGGGAGAGGCAGGTGAGCTCAGGGACACAAGACGGCCCGCCAGGACTTAGATGAGGCAGAGAAAGGGAGCAAGAGGTGCCTGGTGAGCTCAGGTGGGTGGGCGAGGCCGGGTTACCCTGTGCTATACGCCAAGGCCAGCGTGTGAGAAGAGCCCCCTTGGAGGATTTAAGCAGGAAAAGGACATCATTTAATTCAGGCTCTAAGATAATCCCCTGATGGCTGTGTGGAGGAGCTGCGGGGACAAAAGTGAAGGCACAGAGCAGGTGGGGACTCTCAGAGTGGGACAGAAAGAAGTAAGGCAGCTTGGGCCAGAGAGACCGGAGTGCTGGTGGGTGATGGTGGGTGCAGGAGCTGGAGAGGCCTGGAGGGTGGATGGGAGCGGGAGAGAAGGAAGAAGGGGTAGATGACTCCCATATTTGGGGTGAGAGCAGTATGTGGTGCGTTTGCTGGCAAGAGGGCTGGGGAAGCAGGTTTGGGGGGCAACAATTGAGGTTCAGTTCGGCAGTGTTGGGTCTGAGGTGCCTGATGGAGATGTCAGGGTAAAGCGGATGCAGGAGTCCGGAGTTCCAGAAGCACAGAGGGCGAGAGACAGAGAATTGTTTCTAGGGGCATGGAGGGCCTAGGCCATTTGTCGCAGGAAAGGTGAGGAGTGAGGAGCCAAGCCAGGGGACTGGCCCGCCCCGGCTTGAGGCCCAGGGCCAGAATGCAGCCCCTCAGCGCTGAAGCAGAGCATGAAAACATGGCTGCTGGGCTGCTCCCAAGTCCACCAAGTCCACAGTCAGGAGTCAGTAACTGAGAGCTGAGATAAGGCAGCCCCACCTCGGAGCCCCCCTGAGGACCTGGACCAGCTGCTCAGCTCCCTGCGGCCCAGCGTGGCACCTGGACCCTGAGGCCAGCCAGTGAACGCCCAGTGAAGGAATAATCAAGTACACGAGACTAAAAATGGTGTGAAAGGGGCGTTAGGAGTGCCAGGCTTGGAGGTAAGTCTAGGAACCCTCCAGGGATTAGGAAGTAGGGAGTGAGCTAAGGCGTGCTACCTCTCTCGGGGCATCTTTTTACCCACCTGCACCCAGTCCCCTGCCTGCCTTGCTCCTGTCACTCACCGAGATGTCACAGGCCCTCTGGAACTCGACTCTGTCTCCGGCAGGCCTCTCTCTGGTTCCTGGCTGGATTCTGACTCTTCGGAGGCTGCAGAAAGGACGGGGTCCATGAAGCCGACAGCACCAACAGCTGCTGAGCCTAGAAGGCCTTGGGGTCCTCCTGTAACAACCACAGCATCCCGCTCCGGTCCCTGAGGGCCTGGGGGCCACAGCTCTGGTGGGAGGTCTCTGCTTGGGGCTGTCTGGGCGGCGCCATCCCTTACCTTCTCTGCAGTTCCCCAGGGACGACTCTGGCTCCTGACTTCGGGGCTCCTTCTCCACCTTGCCCTTGTGGATGGCTACTCCCTGGGGTTGCTGCAGCCCCTGGGGCATGCTTTTGTTGCAGCTCTTGGGAGACAGCGGGTGCCTGACCTGGGGGCTGCAGGGCTGGTTCTGTAGAAGGGTGGGCTCACAGGTCCTGGGAACTCCTCTTCTTGAAGGAAGCAGGCGGGTGTCCACGGGCTCTCCCTGGTGAGGGGGCCTATGGCGTCCAGCCAGGGAGGCCTTTCTGTGAGCTGCAGGAGAGGTGGTTTTCCTTGAAGAGGGAGGGGTTGGCACCCAGACTTCAGGGGAAGGGCTTGGCTGCTGGACCGGGTGAGAAGCAGGGGCCTCCAGGAGGCTTTGTGGCAGGGAGACAGTTTCCAGAAACACGTCACTTTCTACCACCTGGGCTTGTCGGTCTGGCCCCGAGGACTCCAATTTTATGGCAGAGGCCGTAGCTGAGGCTGTCCAGTCTGGGGTCTTGGTATCCACAGAATGAGCCCAGCAATTTCCCAGGCCTGAAGCAGGCCCCCACTGGGACCCCAAGGGAACCTTGTTAGCCTCCAGGACAGGAGACTTAGAGAGGACATCTGTGGGAAGCACAGGAGCACATCCTCTGCCTTCTTTCACCTCTCTGGCAACCTTTGCCAGCTCAACCCCTGGTAGGTAGCACAGGTGTTGAGGGTTCTTGGGGGGCTCCTTGTCAGCCTTCCAGAACCACCTGGGTCCCACTTGAGGCCTGGAGGCCTGAGGATGGGGGCTGCTTGCTCTGGTTGGGTCACAGGCCCTGCTGGGCTGGGCAGTCCCAGCCTCCTCACTGTCTGTCCTGCCGGTGTCAGAAGTGTCCGTGCTGTCTGGGGCAGGGCTCACCTCCTCAGGGTGCACTGATGTGTCCCCGATGGGTATTCCCTGGATCCATTCCATGTGGACCACTTGCTTGGATGGAAGGAGCATGAGGGGGGAGTTCAGCCCCTGGGAGCTAAGGGGCTCTGACAGCACCCCCTCTATCCTTTCAGAAGACTTGCCATCCCAGGGTACCCTCAGGTCTGGGGGCGCCTTCTCAGGGGTGGGCCACTGGTCCTCGAGGCAATGACCACAGGCTCGGCACTTCCTCTCACTACCTCTAGCAGGCAGGGCCCAGCAGTCCAGGTGACCCACACGCCTGGACAGCACCTGTTGGGGGGTGCTCCTGCGCTGGCATCCCCCATGGATGTAGTCATAGAGGTCAGGTTTGGAGCGCAGGGGACCCTGGTCTTGCCCTGGGTGCTGGCGCTGTTGCAGCCGCTCCAAGTAGCGGGACTCAGCTTCAAGGGCCGACTCGTCCTCGAAGCGGACGTGGGATGGCACAGTGCCCTGCCTCAGCCACTGCCCGCTGCCAGACTCCCCACTGGAGGAGTCACTCGTGCTGCCATTCTGGAGGCTGTCTCTGCAAGAAACGGACAACTTCTGGTACATGGCTGGACTCCTCCGGCTATCTCTGATGGGGAAACAGGAGAGAGGTTGCAGGAAGCAGGATGGGGAGGAAGGTCCCCTGGTGCCCCGTCTCACACAGCACCCCCGGGAACCACAGCACCCAAGCTGCCCCAAAGCAGGTGCTGGGGAGTCAGGCAGCAAGCTGGAGTCGCTCCTAAACCCATCCCTGCCCTGAGACAGCACTGAACAAAATTAGCGCCACTTCCTCACTTCGGGCTTTCCTTCTGTTCCCTGGCCCAGCCTGGGTAAAGGCGAAATGTCACTGAACTCGGTACTGTGCACAAGGGTGACAGCAAGGAGCCTGGCCGTGGAGGCATCGAGCAGCAGTGAATCGCGGTGAAAGCGAACTGTAAGTCTCTATGGAGACAGACAGGGTTTCTAAGCATCGACGGCCTTGCAAAGTGCCCACTTGGTGTTCTGAGTTTGCTTAGGTGACATTTGGACAGCGTGAGGCCGATGGATCTCCTTAGACTCTCCATCCTGTCTGTCCCGACACCCCTCCTGTACCTGCCCTCCCTAGTCTCTCACATACCCTGGGAAGCAGGGATGACAATTACTGTGCTGGGAAGAGTCTGAATTCTGTCATAACCTTTGCTCTGGAAAACACTGGCTGCTCTGCCAGAGAAACCCCTCACAGATCTCACACCAGTGTCCCCCAGAACCAAGTAACCTATGTTTCAGGCCTCTCTGCAAATGGATGGGGCCGGGCCCACAGACCACCCGAGTAGGAACCCTTGCTCTCCCTAGGTGTTCAGGATCCACATGCTGTCTCTCGTTTATCGCTGCCCTGTCACTCACACTGGACCTCTGCGTGGTCTCCCATCCAGCCTCCTTGCCGCCAGTCTGTTGGCCCTCCTGGAACACAGCTGCCATCACACCATTCCTCAAGGGGCACAGGATCAAGTTCACAGTCTGGTTGTAAATACAGTTCCTCCATATTCCTGCCTGCTTTCCTCTCCAGCTCCATCCCTTAGCACCCTCAAAGGGCCTCACCCCATCTACCTCATGCAGCCCTCCTGCCCTGGTTTCCTGGACACATAGCCTGCTGACATTTGAGCCTATTCGTTAAGTCTTACTTGTGTATCGCCAGGTGTGATGGTTAATTTTTATGCGTCAACTTGGACAGGCCATGTGCCCAGGTATTGGGTCAAATATTATTCTGGATGTTTTCATAAAGAATTTTCTCAGATAAAACTAGCATTTGAATTAGTGGTCTTCAAATAAATGGTTACCTTTCATAAGTGGTGGGCCTTGTGCAATCAGTTGAAGGCCAAAATAGCACAAAGATTGACCTTCCCTGAGCAAGAAGGAATTCTGCCAGCAGAGTCTGGATTGAGCAGCAGTTCTTTCCTGGGTCTCAAGCCTGCTAGCCTGCCCCGCAGGTTTTGGACTTATCAAGCTTCCACAATCACATGAGTCAATTCCTTAAAGCAAATCAGTCTCTCTCCCTTTCTCTCTTCCCCTGCCCCCACATCGCATAGAGTTGGTCCTGCTTCTCTAGAGAACCCTGACTAATATGCCATGATAAGGTCGCCCTCCTCTGAACCCCTGTTCTGTTCTTTGTCATCGCAGATGCAGAAGCTGTTAGGCTGGAAGGGACCACGTGACCCCTCCTCATGTCTACAAAGAACAGGCCACACACAGCCAGTTGCTGACCAGCACCCGAGAAGCTGGGAAAGACAAGCTGTGGGACTTTTAAGTCCTTGAAACACCTACAAAGCCTTCCCTAACTTCCCTTCTCCTCCTCCCACCTTCCATCCTGGAGTTCACTTCCATGAGAATTAAAGTCTGCCCAAAAGCATTCTGTATAGATCACAACGTGCTCAAGCTTGCCTGCACACTCCAAATTATCACAGCAAAATACGTGTGACTTGTGGACTTCCTAATCCTTTCTCTAACTGATGCTCTGGTGATTCGGGAAGTGGGACGCCAGCACTCTGGAAGCTGTCTTAGCGTCAGCTCCTTCCTCACCAAATTTACTTCTACCCAGCAGGACAAACACAGCATGCTGTTCAGAGAACAACGGGAAGAAAGCACCATGCTTGACAATTACTGTTAAAACATGACAACCAGAGGGGAGAGCGGTCACTGAACTGGTAACTGCTAGAACCATATGTGGCATTTACTGGCCCTGAAGGCATGTCCTGAATAAATGGCCTTGCCTGCCTGGCTCAGGGGGACATGGCCTGCACCCTGGGGGTGTCACTGACTATTCCTAACCATCCCCGCACTCTGTGCCTTCACATGGAGGCCAATGAGTAGACTCGCACTGCGTTAACATGGCCTGGATTGCTGGTGGCATGGATATGATATCACAGGCCCCCCTTTGGGTTCAGGGGTACACTGAGAGGTCAGAGTGAAATTGTCTAGGACTGATTCCCTGCGCAGTCCCATGGGAACCGGCTGCAGCTGAGCACCTCAGGCACTCACTCACCTGCGCCTCAAGTACCGGACTCCAGGCTTCTGACCACACCAAGGGAGGGGCTGAGCTTGCCCAACCATGAATGCTGAGCTGGTAGAATAGGGCTGGAGCCAAGATCCCGCTGTGGGAAACTGCATCACATCCGAGCCCCTGATTCACATGGGGGTGGGGGGTGCTTTCTCAATCATGCAGCTTAAAAATACAAATGCTGGGGTCTCCCTGGAGTGTGATGCCAGGTGTCCCTCACTGTCTACACTACCCTGGATGGAATACTACCCAGTGGGTGTCTGCACACCTGCCACAGCTCCTGATTTCAGGGTTTCTTTCTAGAATCACAGGTGCACAGGATTTTTTTTTTTTAAAGAAGAACCACTATGCCAGTTCTGTCTGCTTTGGAATCCGAGCAGATCCCCATGCTTTAAAGGGGTTTCTCAGGAACACTGAAGAGTTATTGGTCAGCCTGGTTTCTGGAACTCACAGTCCAACAGGGTCAACTTAGGAACAGCAGCCTGGTGCCAGAGGCCCATATGGCTTCCATTTCTTTTAAAGTCAAAGAAAGCTTTCACATATAAACATATGCACCTTTACACGAGCATAGTCATGAACTTGGCTTTTACACTGTTTTTATGGAGGAAGGGACCCACATATGCAGGAGTGAGCTCCTGGCTGAGACCTGAAGTTCTAGGAGCAGGTCCTGTTGAAGAAGGGGCAGGTTCTCGGGTCCTAGTGCTGGTGACAGTCTCTGCGGGTGAGCGGGAGTTCCTGGAGCACAGGCCTCTGCCCTGGGGCCCGCCTACACTCACAACTCTTTAGCCTCGCCAGATCTAGGGAAGAGGCCATGGGCCATTCACTCTGCAGGGGTCCTGTTTATGTGGGGTCCGCTTCAGGGCATTCCTGCCTCCCCAACAGTCCAGGAACAGTATAACCCCACTCCCTAGAAGCCAGAGGAGCCCCACTGATTTCCATCCCCCACACAGGCAGGACGTCCTGGCCTTGCACTGCAAGAGTGGGCACACCTGTTTAGAGAAACAGCAACCCCTTCTCAGCACCCAGCGACACTACATCTGGTCTGTCTATACTAAGGTGAGAAAGAACTACATTTAAAGGCAGCACATTCCTAATCTAATAAAGGAACCAGAGCCTATTGGTGACCTTAACTTTGACACACATGATGGTGAACTGAGCCATCCTGGAGTTCACTCCAAAGGTAGAAATGACATTCCTGCTCTAAGAGGAGAAATGAAGGAGAGTCTAACCACTCAATGATGGAAACCCAGGGGCCTTCAGCAGTGCGGGAACAGTGCCTAAAGGGGGTGAAGATTTTGGAGACAAGCACAGGAGAGTAAGGCACTTCAGCAGCCAACAAACCTCCCTTCTGCCAGGCTTCTCAAGAGAAGGCACAGTTACCCCCCTCAGAGGGAATTCTGGTCTGGCTCAGAACCTGAGTTATACGGCCTCGTAAGGAACCTCTCTCTACAACCATGC
Source organism: Scalopus aquaticus (assembly GCA_004024925.1). Classification (NCBI taxonomy): domain Eukaryota; kingdom Metazoa; phylum Chordata; class Mammalia; order Eulipotyphla; family Talpidae; genus Scalopus; species Scalopus aquaticus. The sequence continues at coordinate 31,518 of PVIJ01003596.1, forward strand.
AATTGCTGTGACCCACACAGGGGCTGCAGCCTGAACACAGCCTCCATCCTTTTTTTTTTTTTTTAAAGATTTATTTATTTATGCATACAAGAACTGGGGTGCAGGCCAGAGGTATCGGGGGTGAAAGGATTCACCAGAGACAAAGTGGGGAGCAGAACAGGAAGATCTACTGAAATACACTGCCGAGGGAGCAGCAGGCGAGGCAGGAGAGGTGTGCTGCGCCATGTGGGAATCTCCCTGGCCGGGGATCAAACTCGTGCTGCAGTGGCTGCAGATAGCTTCATAGGCTGAGACTTAACTTGTTGCACCACCAGGGAGGCCCACAGCCTCCATCTTACACAATAACAAATACTTAGGGCATCAGTCTCCAGGCCCTGCGTCTTGCTGATGTGTTCTGCCCTTCCGGAATCAGGAATGCCAACCTTGGCATGTTCATCTCCCAAATGGCTAGAGCATGCCCAGGAGCTGCTTGATTTCAACATCAGTTTGCAGCTTCGGCTACCTCTTCAACTGTGCAGGCTTGCCAGAGCTACCTCCAGCCAGACCTAGGAGAAAGGCCTTCTGGAGACTGCTCTGCCTGTCCCCACTCTTCCATCATCTTTCACCAGGCTGCTCTTTGGAAAGAGCAGTGCCTCCGGACTGGCAGGTGGGGTGACGGACTGCCTCTAACTGGGACCGGCGCCTATGTGGCATCTCCATGTTAACTCAGCACGGCCCTCCAGGGTGATCTGACAAGCGTAACCTTTCTAAGCATCTGCAGCAAGCCATCTGGTGTTGATTTTTCAGCGATACCCTCCGAGGTTTCACCAGTGCTGCCAAGTCAAAGTAATTCTTTTCTGGACACAGCAGCTGCTAAAGTAGGTCACCTTGCATTTCCATAGCATTTCTATGGTCAGGGACAGCCTGGCAGAAGGGAACCTACTTGAAGGTTAGTGACTGGGGGTGGTTTTGCACTGCTGATATGATTTGGGGGTCAAAGACATGTCCAAGAGTATATTTACACAATCAAGTCTGTTTTGCTAATAGACTTGTCTATTTTAAGGTTATGCAATTCAGCCTAAGTATCTGTAGAAAGTGGAATGGGGAGGTTCTGTGGAGGTCTAAGTCTCTGGGCCCTATATACATGTGGGAAACGGTTAGAATGCCTCAAAGAAGCCATGCTCATTCCTAACTACGACCCTCCAGCCAGAAGTGGAAGGCACAAATGTGGAAACAAAAGGGAAGCCTGTCTGGCACCACTTCCTAGGATTTAGGATCTCCTGAGCCCCTCACCTAAGGGTCATGACGACCCTGAATGCAGAGGCAGACTGCAGTGCTCACGTTGGCATAGTCCCAATGGTGCCATGAAGGACCTCGGCCATGAATGAGTGGCCTCAGCAGCCCCATCAAAGAGCATGTGGTCCAGTGCACTAAGAATCCTCACTCCCTCTGGTGCCACATGGTGATGGACACTGGCAGCCCACTGTGCTCCAAAGTCACAGACTGGATCAGCTGCACAGATGGTCCTGCACAGACCTGGAACAATTTGGCCTGGGCTGGCAGCCTCACCTGGGGCCCAGGTGCACCTGGTGAGGGCGGTGGTTCCCTGGGGTGCACCTGAGACAGAACAGGCACAAGGAGGAGGATGGAGTGCCACTCGGGAGCAGACATGTATATGGAGTGCGGGCCTCAAGGTCATGTAACTTGATCTGAATGTCCTTGAAGTTGTTCTTTTCCTGTCCCTTTATCCTAATGAGTTTCTGCTCACCCATAGTTCCAGCGTCACAAATGCAGGGTACTGCCCAAATCTGCAGTCTGCCCTCTCTCCTCCTCTGCTAATCTTGTATCCAACTGCCTGATGAGCATCTCCGGGGGTGTTCCAAGGACAGCTTTCTGCAAGCCTGACCCTGCACCTAGGCTTCACTCCTTGGTTAAAAACCACCACCCCCCAACCCTCCAGAACCAAGTCAGAGCCCTGACCTTCTGGGTGCCTCCCCTCTACTTCTCACATCAATTAAACAATAGTAAGAGCTAACATTACCTGCCAGGAGCCCTCCTAAACACTTCACATATATTAATTTATATGCCCTCAAGCAAACCTGTAAGAGGGCATTATTCTAGTTCCCATTTTGCAGATAGGCAAACAAAGGCACAGAGATTTTCCCAAAGGCACACAGCTAGGAAGTTGCAGGGCCAGAACTGAAACCCAGTGTCTGTTGCCAAGGTCTTAATAACTTCTTTCCTGCCTCATTAAACCTGCTTGCTTCTGGCTCTTGGGCATTTCTTTCTCCACATCCTCCTCCCGACACCTCTTACCAGGACCCTGGTGCAGCGTTCTCCTGGCCCCCAGTTTCTCAGATCCAACGCATCCCTGCAATCTGAGGCTTCACTGAGCTGCAAATGTGACTGTGCTACCCTGCTGCACAATCCTTCAGTGGCTTCTAGCTGCTACAGAACACGTCCAAATTGTTCAGCAGGCAGGGGGCCTCCATAATTGGCCTCCACCGAGCTGTCTAGCCTGAGAGCCACATGCCCCAGCATGCCCGCAATGCTCCAGCTGGGTCTACTCCTCAGCTTGGGTTTGTGCTCAGGGTACTGCCCTGGGAGGCTCACCCCTGCCTCCGTCATCTGCCTAGTGAAGTTACCTCTCCTCTAAGCCCCAACCTTGAAGCCGCCTCTGCCAGAGCACAGCCCCGTCCTTTCCTCATAGAATTACAGGTTTCCTGCTCTGCACCCACATTTTCCCTCTACAGTACCACAGTCCACAGCTTTGTATTGATTCACCTGCTTGTCTTTCCCCCAGAGGTGGTGACCTCTGACCAACCAGGGAGCTGGGATTCTATCTCATTCATCTTCAAATCCTCAGTGCATGCTACTCAGACCCTCAGGGAGGGGCACTGGCTGACGCAATGAAATATGCAAGTGGCTGACACGGGAAACACACCCAGCGTGAAGGGAGTTGTGAGCAGCATCCCTTCCTTGACTGGCCCCACTCACCGGCTGCCCTGAGCGATGGTGGGCACGATGTCATGGCTGGCCCGGAGGGGCCGGGTCCCGGCCTTCACGCGGGCACGCTGCGGCAGATGCTTCGCCTCCTCGTGCCTGGGGGTCAGCGAGGGCTCCGGCTTTGGACCAACAGTTCTTCCGGGAGGCAGCCAAGCCAAAGAGGGCAGGGGCGGGGTTAGAAGAAAACATCCTGGATTAGGAGGGCTTTCACAAGGTCAAGCACAGCTCTGTCAATGTGCAGGTTCCCTTGTCCAGCATCTACCCAGAGGGCAGTTAGTCTGGGGCAACGGGCCTGGCAAATGGCCTTGAGTGACTCAGGTTGGGGCCCGGCAGCTGGCCCACCTTAGACATCTGCTCAGGGACTGGAGGCAGAGACCCCAGAAGGATCTAGAAAAAGGGCAGGGAGTCTCCAGATTATTTTATTGTCCCTTCCCTGGACAGACGTGGGCGTTCTCTGGCAGGAGGAGGAGGAAAAGGGCTGGGGTTGTCGGGCTGGGCCTGTGCCCAGCCAGATGGTCTTTACATGCCTCACCTCCCTCTCTCCTTCTGTTTCTCTCTGTGCCCACACAAACCCAGTCAGGCGCACACGGCACCACCCTGAGCTCCCGCCCCAGGCTGCCCAGCAGAGCTCTGCTCCTTTGGCGGGGGGGAGGGGGGGGTGATATTTGCACAAGTCCTGGTGCCTTCTTGCCTCCGTGTCGGATCCTGCTCAGAGTTAAGAGCCTCAGTGTTGGGTCCTGCTCAGATTTAAGAGCCATTAAGTTGGACCCACACCAAATCCCCGCATAACTAAATTTTCAGTATCATAAGGGTCGTTTACCCTCACCACCTACCAGATGTGCCGTCCCACCCCCACCTCTGGCCAGTGCAGAGCTGCAGAAAATGACAGCAGCCTCTTCTCGAAGCTGCCTTGCAGACAGTGACATACAGCCCACGCCGCGCTGCAGCAGGACCGGCAGCCCTGCAACCTCCCACGGACCCACTTCTCTCCACGGAGCCCACTTTCCCGGCCAGGCTGCGAGGACAGGTGTTCGCTCCGCTTGACAGATGAGGGTGTCTGGAGCAGAGAGGAACATTTGGCACGATGCTCAAGGTCGAACGTGAATGCAGAGCAGAGCAGAGCTGAGGATGACAGCCCAAGGCCTCCAGCATCGGCCCACATCCTGGGTCCCCGGTAGGCCAAGGACATTGCGGCTGGAGTCAGACACACTCTCCACGAAGCTTCAGCCTCCCCTGTGGCTGCCCCTGTCCTCACAGTCTCGTACCAGGGGCCGTCCCCACGAAGGGGGGCACAGAATGAGAACTCAGGCAGGTGGAGGCTCTGCAGGGTCTAGTAGTCACCCAACCCCATCTTATCCTCCCCCCGTGCATGTGCAGAAAGGGCCTTGATCCCACAGGGAAAATGTACCGAGTAGTTTTTCAGATGACAGAGATATGAGTGGAAGCTGGCAGAGCTCTATGGTCTCCTTGGGACATCATTGGACAAGCTCTGAGAGACTATGATTTCTATTATTATTATTAATTATCTATTTTTCTCATTATTTGCACCTTACCCTGCTTTGGGGCCTGAAGGAAAAAAAAAAAGAAGTGCTAGAATAAAGGCGCCATCTGCGCCTATGAACCCTGGCAGGGCCCAGGCACGCTCTGCAACTAGGAGGGCTTTGCTGGAGCGAAGTGGAAGTGCAGCTCCAGGCCAGCTGCCCCGCGAAGCCTCCTTTGGCAGGAGAGGCTCCCTCCGCACGGCCTCCCGAGTGGGCAGGCAGCTCCTCCAATCAACGAGCCATCGAGAGCAGCTGTGCTCCCCAGGCTCCTGCGCCGACAGCACAGATAATGAGGTTACCGGCCCAGAGACACCCCTGCAGCCGCGGGCCTCTGGCTGCCAGCCTGCACCCTTGGAGCCTTCCGGTGACAGCTGTGGTTCCCCGGCTGTCGGAGGGCATTTGTCACAAGACCTGGTGGGCAGGCAGGAGGGCCCCCAGGCAGCTGGCCAGATGCTGCCAGGATCGGCCCTGCCCCATTTTCCAGCTTGTCTGTTTTCTTTCTGCTTCCTCTACTTGGAGCTGTTAATTTTTTTTTTTTTCATCAGCTTTCCTGCTTTGGTTCCTGGCAGACAAAGCTGATTTCTCTGCTGATTAGAAAAACAGGGCATTTTAGGTGCCCGGAGGCATCCATGCAGGAATAGACTGAGCAGGGAGGAACGTGGCAGTCACCTTCACAGATGGAAGCCAAGGTCAGCAGGGTCGGCAACTCCAGTCGTGGCACCCCATGGGGAGGGCACCCCCTGACCGGCCGCATGGAGAGGAGGTGGACTGTCTCCCAAGCGGCAGGGCAAGCAGATGCGGGCTGAGGGACACTGAGTCCACCGCCTCCCATCACTGCATCATACTGGCTCAGCCAGGAGCATCAACCCACCAAGCAGATGGAGTCACACTCTTCCAACTGACAGAAGCTTTGCAGTCCAATTGGACCCTGGTCTCCACAAGGGCACACAGCCCTGGAGCCAAGCCCTTCCCATCATAGACTACAACCCACAATCCAGGTCCCACAAAATTTCTGGACGTTTTCTGGAAGGGTGGGGGCAGTCCATGTACATCTAGGCAAAAGCAATTCCACCTAAGAACAGATGCTCTCTTGAAAGCTTGCACATATGGGGCTCACCTGCTAGGCAGGTAGGGGGCAAGGATAAAGTGGCCGGTGCCTTGCCTCTCTCTGATTCAGTTTCCCCATCTGTAAACTCTGAGAGCTGGCTAGGGGAACACGCTCACACTGCCACCCTGTGAGGGTGGGTCTTCGTCATGTGTTCTGGTGTACCACAGGGAGTCGGCGGGGAGGACTGAGGTCCTCTCTCTGGTGGTCCACACCATAGATGTTTGGCTTTTAAGGAGGGGCAATGCCTACAAAGAGCTAACTCTTGGGGACAACTGAAGTTCCACGTGAATATTCCAGACCTCCCCTCGGCCCCTTGTCTGCCAATGTCCTATGCTCCTTCACAAGGACAAAGGGCAAGATATTCCCCACCCCACCCAGGCTCTCCACCTAAGTCAGAGTCGGCGGGAGGGGCAGGCTTAACTTCAACTTCCACTCCCTCACATCCAGACAGGTCCAGATCTCAAGTGGGGACAACCACCATGTCTCTCCTTAGCCAGGAGTTCAAGAGGACAGACAGGCCTCTTTCTGTAGTCATCATAATCTGGATTAAAACAAACTCCAACAAGTCTGGGCTTAACTCCTACATTTCAGGAAAATGACGTAGGGAAATAATTGGGAATGGAAAGATATCTGGAATTTCCCAGATTCCAGGACACATCAGGTAATGGGGAAGTAAATAGCATGCTGACCACATTTAAACCCTTTTGCCTTGTATTTGCTTCATTTTTGCATATTATAAAGCTCTCCGGTGACCAAGGACAGAGATCTCCTGCTGTCAGACTGCATGTAGTTTCCTAAGCGAGGGAGGAGGAAAAGGAAGGCTTGGAGTTGATTCTGGCCCCCATGTTCCCCAAGTGGGCAGGGACCTTATCTTGGTCTTCCAAGCAGAGGCACCTTCTTCCGGAGGCTGCTGGTCTTGGGACAGGGCTGAGAGCTGTTATTAAAGTGTGGTTGAAGGGCAGCCTACTCTCGGGGGTCTAGTCTTGGAAACACTTGTCGTTGTGTGACAGGCAGGTTACTTAGGGGTTACAACTCAGTTTCCCCATCTGTTAGGTGAGAGTTCAGGTGTTAAAATAAGGGAATCTGGGCCTCCCTGGTGGTGCAACGGGTTAAGTCTCAGCCTGTGAAGCTGTCCTCAGGCACAGCAGCACAAGTTTGATCCCCAGCCAGGGAGCTTCCCACATGGCACGGCAGACCTCTCCTGTCTCGCCCGCTGCTCCCCTCAGCAGTGTATTTCAGTCGATCTGCCTGTTCTGCTCCCCACTCTGTCTCTGGTGAACCCTCTCACCCCCCACACCTCTGGCCTACACCCCAGTTCTTGTATGCATAAATAAATAAATCTTTTAAAATAAATAAATAAACACAATTTAAAAAGGGAAAATGATTCCTAGCACTGAGATGTGTACTTAGGAAGAGTCAATGTATATCAGCATCTATCATCATCATCATCATCATTTCATGTAGTTACTCTCATCCCCTTACTGAGCAGGGGACAGAATCTCTGGATATGAACTGAAATCACCTGCCCACAGGATAACCTGGTCACCCGCTTCACGGGGAGGCATGGCAGGAAGTGACAAACCATCCTGAAGCTACAGAGATTTTGGTGATTTTGCTCTAGACTTTCAAAAGTCTTTCACAGGGCTGCACAGAAAAGCAATTTCTGCAGAATAAGGAGATGAGTGGGCTGCTTGGCCGCAGAGCCGCTGCCCAGACAATAAACAGGAACTTCTCTGGACAGAGAATTGAGAACAGGCATTTTTAAGAATGGCTGCCAGAGGCTCGGGCTCACTGAACACCTGCAGAAGGTCTTGGTGGAGGTGCACAGAGCTTCCCGAAGACCTCGGCTTCTGACCAGCAAACAGTGCAGCGCTGTCCTGACCCTCCTGAAGAAAGCTTACAAATTCACTGTTAATTACCAGAAGGAAACCAAGGCTGTTCCCTGGTCAGCACAGCCAAGCCTCAGGGTGTGGAGACCAGCGTCTAAGACACCCCCAGAGTGGGGAGAGTGGCCTCCTTACCCGGGGGCCAGAGAGAAGGGCTTCCATTACATGAATTCCACCCTGTCTCTCCTCAGATGAGTGGTCTTGGGCAAATTAACTTTTTTGAGCCTCCTTACTCATGCAAATTGGGACCATAATGAGATTTTAAAAAAAGATGTATTTATTTATTTATGCATACAAGCTGGGGTGTAGGCCAGAGGTGTGGGGTGGTGAGAGGGTTCACCAGAGACAGAGTGGGGAGCAGAACAGGCAGATCGACTGAAATACACTGCTGAGGGGAACAGCAGGTGAGGCAGGAGAGGTCTGCTGTGCCATGTGGGAATCTCCCTGGCCAGGAATCGAACTCGTGCTATAGCGGTTGTGGATAGCTTCATAGTGCTGCGACTTAACCTGTTGCACCACCAGGAAGGCCCCATAACGGGACTTTTATGTGTGGGGTATATGTAGGTATGACAAGGACAGGGCAGGAGAGTTTCAGAGAGCTTTGCTTTGAGAAAGGACTTCGTGTGTTAATATCGTCCTTTCCCCACCTAGGATTTAGACACTTTGAGAGCATGGCAAGTATTTTAAAACACTGCGGAATGGTTACATTTAGTTCTTTCTTTCTTTTTTTTCATTTTGGTCTGGGTGGGTTTGGAAGTGGGAAAAGGGTTTCCTCCAGTTTTCCTTGGTGTCTGTATTTCTGAGTCTATGGGCAGGTTGAAGGCTGGCCTGGCGCACACAGGACAGGCAGGGGCGCAGCCATTCTTGGTTACACCCTTGCCTTGGGTGTCCTCAGCACACCCCCAGCCCTGAGGATCCTGAGCAGTATAGGAGAGTCTCTTCTCCCATGCTCACCCCCAGCACTCACCATGACCCCTGATACTAGGGTCCCAGAAACTCCAGGACCTGAGCAATGAGCCAGAATGACCTGCAAATCCTTTCACCAGCACTGCCAGGATCTAAGGCCATCCAACATTGAGGGAGTGGGTGGGCAGGAGAAGATGGCTTACGTCTTTCCATTTCTACCTGCTTTATTCAAAAATCTGAATTCCATAAATGAACTCAGCTACCTTTCTACCCTGTATCCTGATCACACCTCCATATTCCACCTGAGACCTCTCCCAAACATGTCTGTGGGTCTTAACTATCTGGAACATTCTCTCCTGTTTGCAAACAGTGCCCACAAGGCCCCATGCCTTGGTGAACCTCATACCCACGATGCTCGATGGCAGACACTGGTTCCCAGAAACAGGAAAGCACAGTTGTTGGCTCCAAGGACCCCAGGAGTTCGGCTGTGGCCGAAGTTGGTGCAGGCAGAATGACAGTGAGAACGAAAATGGGAATTCCATCTGCGATCACACCTAGAGGCTGGTTCACTGGCAAGTCTTCCAGTACTCTAGTTAATATACTAAATTTTAAAAAACAGATTTTTCTCATAACAGTGGGCAAGACCACTTAAGTGACAGGCCAGGTCTTTAAAATTTTTGAGGGCTCCCTGCCTGGCTCTCGCCCTTTTGTCCTCTTTCCCCTTCCTCCACCCCCATTTAAACTGGCATCTACCAACTGCTTAGAGGAAGGAAGCTTCAATCCCTTAGCAATCTCCACAGAGGCCTGAAAATTGAGACCCATCAAAGCGAGAACGGCTGCACGCTGCTCCCTGTCCTCAAGAAGAAGCGTGTAAGCCAGAGACTGGCTGCCCCCAGGCCTCAATTTCTGCATTAAGAAATAAGCATGATTCCCTTACAGGGACAGAGATATCAACAGCCACGGAAACCCTCTAAGCTCCCTTTCACATTTAGCACAAATAAAACACTACCCCAGAGACCCCCCTGTTCCATTTCCCCACAGCAGACAGTCATTAAAGCCCCCACAGACACACTCAGGATGCAGACTCCCCAAGAGATCTCTCTCTCTCTCTCTCTCTCTCTCTCTCTCACACACACACATACACACATACACACACACACACACACACACACACACACGTCCTGATTTTAACCAGAGGCACACTGCAAATTGAGTAAGACTTCTTGGAAGGCCCTGGGGCTTCAGGGGCTATGGCGCCCCTGGTTTCACATGCTTTTTGCACAACCTGGGTTAATTCAGGATCCTAAAGCGTCTGTAACCCCAAAATGCTTTTGCGCCATTTTATAGTGAGAGAAGAAGAAGGGGTGGGACAACCATGGCTGCTAAGAGCGAATGAGGCAGAACCAGCCCAGGTCCAGCACACTCTGCAGTCCAAGGTCTGGCTGACTGTGCTGGCTGTCCACCGCCCAGAAGGGCTTACCTCTCCCCTCATCCTGTCCTCCAAGCCAAAACCCTCTTCCCGAATCATCTCAACAAGCTCATCGCATGGAGCCTTCTTTGCCTATACATGAGAACACCAGGCTAGGGGAAGAAGACTCACAGATCCTAACTTCAGGAGTGGCTTGTGGGGGCTCTGAGGCCAAAATGAGGTAGTATGGCTTTGGGATTACGGCAGTAGGGTTAGAGTGCAGATCTTGAAGTCCAACAACTCTGAGTGCAGCTCCTGCTCCAACACTTAATAACTGTGTGACCCAGGCTAAGTCAGCTGATGTCTCCCCAGAGAGGCCTCTTATTCTGAAGGATGCAAAAACACCAATTCAAAGAGGTATGTGCACTCCGATGCTGATTACAGCACTATTTACAACAGCCTAGTTCTGGAAACAAACTAAGTGCCCAACAAATGAGCGTATTAAGATGTGGTGCATATACACTATGGAATACTATGCAGCTATTAAAAAGATTAAGTCTTGCCATTTGTGACAACACGGTTGGAACTAGAAGGGATAGTGATAATCAAAATAAGTCAGAAGAAGAAAGACACACATATGGGGTGATTTCACTCATATGCAGAATATAAAGAAACAAAAGGAAGAAATATACTAAACTAAGCTAATCCTACAAATCTGACTGCAGAACTGAGGCAATCTGGGAGAGGAAGAGGCAAGCAAAGAGTGGAGGAGGCCCAATAGACTATGGTGGAGGACTGTGGGTACTTTGGTGGTGGGTGTGGCATGGCAACATACATCTGAAGAGGTGTCAACTATACCCCTAAATCATATATAGTGTTCTACCAGTGTTACCTCAATAAAAAATTATACAGCTAAAAAAATTTTAATGCAAATAAAAGGTCTCTTGGGGGCCTCTTTGGTGGCACAGGGGTTAAAGTCTCAGCACTATGAAGCTATCACCAGCCACTGCGGCATGAATTCAATATCAGCCAGGGAGCTGACCCACATGGCGCAGCAGGCCTCTCCTGTCTCCTGGCTGCTCCCCTCAGCAGTGTACTTCAGTAGATCTGTTCTGCTCCCCACTCTGTCTCTAGTGAATCTTCTCACCCCCCCTCCACACCTCTGGCTATACCCCAGCTCTTGTATGCATAAATAAATAAAAATAAATCTTTTTTTAAAAAAAGGCTCTTGTCTGTGAAACAGGGTTAATACAGTTAATTATTTGAATAAAACAAAACTGGAGGGCACAGTACTCAGCACAGCACCTGGCATATAAGAAGGGCTGGAAAGTGGCAGTGGCCTTCTGGAGGGAAACGTACCACTGGATGTTCTAGTCCTTGAGGACTGAGCCTTCTCTTGTTCCAAGAGAAGGGTATGGGGCCAGGGACCAGGGTAGGGGACTCATCTCTGCATTTGATTCTTAGCATTCAGGGACAGGGGTCATTTCTGGTGTTCCCTCCACATTTGGAGAGTCACACCTGTGACCACCCCAAGACAGAAGCTAGGTCAGGTAGGTCAGCCCCCTGGTCAGAAAGTAATTACTGTCTTGGGCTCTGCAGTCTCTATCATTTCATAAGCTTCTTGTCTTATCACCACACACAGCAGTAATATGAATATAATTAAATATATGTGGGGTTAACGTGCTCTAAAGGGTTATTTGATTGCAACACCGAACTGCAGGATGCCAAACTTGACTGTGTGAAGCAGGACCTTTATGCTGAAAGCCTGGGAAGATCTGAGGGGCTCTCTGTCAGAGCACCTCCTGGCCCATGTCCTGGACTCTTCAGGATGGCCACACAAAGCACAGTCCCAGCCTGGGAACACTCCACTCCACCACCAGGGTCTGAAGGCCCCAAGGATGGACACTAAGCCCTGGGACACCAGTCTCAGCAGCAGTCCTGTGGAGAGTCTGAAGGAAGCAAGCCTTATTTCAAAGGTCTCTTGGGAAGTTTAGTTATACAGAAGAGGCATCAATTAATCCACCCTGCTTAGGGGAGATAGGGAGCTCTGCAATATCTTAGGGTACTTTAATATTGATCTAAGAGATCCCAGAATAGAGCAAAATGAGGAGCTCAGCCACAGGAGACTGTGAGACATGGCTGACCTTTCTCCCATCCTTGAACTAGATAGTTGTCTGGCTACTCAGCAGGGACCTGAGGTCAACAGGGCACTCTAAATAAACCAGAGGACAGAGATTTCCCCGGGTCAACTCCGTAAATGCCCGAATATATGCTGAGAAGAACCTAAGGTTCTTGGGGCCTCCCTGGTGGCCTAGGGGTTAAGTCTCAGTGCTATCAACACGATGTCCCACTGCAATGTCCTGAGCTCCATCCCTGGCCAGGGAGCTAACCCACATGGCATAGCAGACCTCTCTTGTCTCACCTCTACTCCCCTTACCAATGTATTTCAGTAAATCCACCTGCTCTGCTCCACCCTGTCTTTGGTGAATCCTCTCATCCCCCGCAACTCTGGCCTACACCCCAGTTATTTTATACAAAAATAAATAAATAAATATTTTTTTTAAAAAAAGAATCCTGAGGCTCTCTGGGAACCCACTTTTCCTCTCTCTCCCTCTCCCCCCCCCCACACACACCATCACATACATACACAGCAGATAAATACACATATAAGCACGCACTTATATATCCTCATATGTGTATCCCCCACCCAAATGAACCCTGAAACATATCAATTGGCCAAATTCTCCATTTCCTTCACAGGAAAGTCCCTCCTCTGACTATAAGTTCCCATAGTACAAGGTTCCTTTTTGTATGTCAATGTCTGACTTATGGACGCCAGGGGTCCACATCAAAGGGCATCGACTCCAACAAGGGCTAGCTCAAACCCATGGACAGGAGAGGACAGAGGAGGATGCAGCTCTGAGCTCTTACCTGTCCTGGCTGGAGCCCTGCAGGGAGATGCCAGAGTCCCAGCTCACATCCTCCGCTGGTTGCCCTGGAACCCAAAACAGAATCAGAGATCAGGGCAAAGCCAGAAACTGGGCTCTGTCGGCTGCCACATAATGCTTATTGAGGAGAAGGATTTCTCCAGAAGCGATTTCCTCCCCAGGTAAAACTGACCCTGCCTATTTCTCAGCCTGAGAGGTAGAGACACGGCCTGGCATGGTGACTACTGGTGGCAGTGCCATGGCTGAGGAGAATGCCTGGGTCCTCTCAGGGTGGGAATGAGCTTTTGTAACAGAGACGGAGGAAGAGCAAGAAGGCTGCCCCTCTGGCTGACCACTGGCACCTCCCTGTGGCGATACCTCCCCAGCTCAGCCACCTGACAGGACGCTAGGCCTTCGAAGGGAGGGGTCTTGCTGCTTGCCCCACCAACAGGGCAATGAGGTGCACTGAGGGGTAAGGGCACCTATCACTGAGACATGCAAAGTCACTCTGGAAAGGGCTTGAAGTCATAGGAAAGAAGTCATGGGGGCCCCCACCTCACGCAGGGTGGGGCTTCGCATTGGTCTGAGAGTCCAAGGGGTTAAGGAGTCTTCAGCAGATAGGCTGGCTGGGAGGTGGTAAAGAATCTATGTCAGGGACTCCCTGGTGGCTCAAGGGGTTAAACCTCAGCACTATGAAGCTATCTGCAGCACGAGTTCGATCCCCAGCCAGGGAGATTCTCACATGGTGCAGCAGACCTCTCCTGCCTGGCCTGCTGCTCCCCTCAGCAGTATATTTCTGATTTGCCTGTTCTGCTCCCCACTCTGTCTCTGGTGAATCCTCTCCTCTCCCACACCTCTGGCCTACACCCCAACTCTTGTATGGATAAATAAATAATACTTTAAAAAACCTGTTAAAGTAAGAATAACAGGACATTCTGAAGATTTTGGTGACAGGCAGCGAGGGTCTCCCTCCTCTCCTGCCCAACCCCTCTGTGGGTACCTCCTTCCCCTTTCTCATCCTAAACTCTCTTCTGCGTGCCTACCACCCAGACCTACAGAGTGAGCCTCACCTGGTACAGCTCTGTCCCAGGGTGGAGTCCAGGCTGGGATTCCCAACTTGGTGGGGCCCTGTCCCCCAACACTTAGCATCTCCTGCAGCAGAAGGCGGTTCCTCTCGACCCGATCGGACAGAGACAAGGCACTGCCCCCAGTGCCTAGAGCTCCCAGGCCTCCAGTTCTCCAGGGCCCCCCTGGCAGGGCTGGCCTGGGGACAAAGTCCTCCTCGGAGGTCAGAGACACGCTGTCCAGATCTTCCCCTGTGACCAGACCATCCTGAGGGGGGTCTGACCTTCCTTTTCTCAGGGTGGGTATGTGGGCAGTTTCGTTACAAGGCCCAGGGTCCCCCGGCCGGCACGGAGTGGCTCTGTGGATGGGGTTCTCTTGCAAATAGCCGCGCCCTGGCAGCAGACCCCTCACAGGGTCAGGCAGTGTCCATACAGCTTCTGGAGGCCCCGGGCTCCTCCCGTTCCAGCACTCAAGCCCAGAGGCAGGCGGCCTGGGAGGCCTGGGGCCCCCATTCCCGACGGGCTCCTCCTCACTGACACTGCAGTCCAGCTTCCCACCGGCAAGGTTCTGAGCAGCGAGGACCACCACAGCATCGGGCCAGGAAGACCCCTCTGATGGAGTCCCAGCTCCACCCACCTTGACTTCTCTGCATTTGGGTTTCTTGGGGGAGGGCCACTCGTGGGAGGCAAGGGAGGGGCTGGTCCCCTCCCTGCCTGCTGTCATCTTCTCCTTCAAGGCCCTCACCTTGCACTCCAGCACGGAGGGGCCTTGGAGCTCTGTCCTCCTTGCCCCGGGAGTGTGGGGGGGCATCAGATTGGGTATTCCGTCTTCCTGAGAGCAGGGCCTGGATCTTGGGAGGTGTCCATCATCGGGCTGTGGCTCAGGGTCACTGGTCTCCACACTTGAGATCGCTGCCGTGGAGCCGGTGGCTCTACTCCCTCCTTTGAGTCCCCTGAAAGAGAAAAGAGACAGTTCTTACTCGGCACCTGGCTCACTCCAACAACTCCTGGACCCCCCAGGATGCCTTGGTATTAAGCCCTGCCCAGCCGAGATTAACTTGGGAACAGGGCAGGGGATGTCCTCTAGATAATGTAAGGGCACACTGAGACGTGCAAGCCACTGGATAGTACAAATGAGGTATTACTGACTGTTTTCTTTCTAGTCTGAATGTTGTATTCTAGGTTTTCTATCCCCATTGAATAGATGGGGCACAAGCTTCAAACAATATTCCTAAACCAAATGCGCAACAAAATGGAAATGGAAATGGGGTTTTCCAATCCCTGGCCTCTGGCTCTGCTGACAAGGGGGTCTCATGGAATACGTCAACATCAGCCAACAAGCTCTTCCTTTCCCAGGGGAGCCAGTGCAGATGAGTGACTGCCGGAGGGTACTACACAGGACCGTACCCTTCTGGAGAGGGCACCCCCTGTGCACAAATCACAGGACCAGCCATATTCTGGGGCTGGGCTCAAAGGGTGGCCATGGGCTGCCGCTAACTCTGCTCAGCATCTTGCCCTGTGCCAGGAAGGCCTGCAAGTACTTTTCAACACACTCTCAGTCGTCACACAGTTCTGCCAGAAGGGTATTATCAGCTGCCCTTTACAGAGAAACTGAGGCACAGTGAGATTATGTCTTACAGGTGCTAAAGTAAGCCCCTCTTTGGAATGTAGCCTCCTCCTTCCAAAGAATCAAGTGATCACTTAGCCTGCTTGCCTCATTCTGTGGATGAGAATATCCAGTCTAGAAGGTTAAGCAAAGTGCCAGAATTACACAACTCCCCAGTGGCAGGGCTGCTGTCACAGGGTCTTCACGGGACATGAATGTGACTACAGGATTTTGTTCGCCAAGTTGTTCTGTGCACACATGCACGTGCCACTGTAGGTTAGTATTTTTCTGCTCTCTGAGAAAAAGCTGCTGACAACATACACCTAGATGCTTTCTTCCACGCAAAGTAAAACTGCATGTAGAAAAATCCGTATTTACAGACATTATGAATTAAGAATTCTTCATATATTTACTAAAAATTCACTGTAGAATGCTCTTAAATGGCAAGTCCTATAGTATATATTTGTTACAAATATATTTGTTACAATTCACCCTATACAAGATTCAGGAACGCACATAAAGCAAAATACACATTACCGCTAAAATGTCACATCGGTTTTTAAGTCAATGAAACTTACAAACTATCTTTAGGAGGTTGTCATTTACTTTACCAGTTAGTCTACAATTGATCAACTTTGTCCTGCCACCCAGTCACAACTCCTCTCTTCTAAGCTTTAACCCAAAAAGCAGGGAGTTAGAACAGAATAGCAGAGATTTTAGTTAAATTAAAGGAATTTGGTGATGGGTAAACTCTGGAACAGCACCCCAAAGCTAATCAATCCATCTCCCAAGACCTTGAAGACCCTTCCACCGGGGTCCTTGGGGGTCAGTCTTTCGGAGAGGTTCTGCTTGGAGCTTCTGTGGCCCAAGGGCTTTATTTGCTGTAACTCAGGAAAGCTGAAATGAAGATGGATGTGAAGGGCAGGCCTCCCCACGACCCTTCCGGTTGGGGGAACTGGCCGCGGACTCCCTCTCTGCGCTCCCACCACCCGCGCCCGACCTGCCCCGCGCCACACCCCTGCATACTCACTGAGGGCTGCCGCCGGCAGGGTCGCCCGCCGCCTCCATCCTCTCCAGCCCCCGGCCCCTCCCAGGCCAGCTTCCAGGTTGCGGCGGGGACTCCCGGGAGGCGGCCCTCGGGCCTCGCCCCTCGGCGCGCCGCCGGGTCCGGGGTCCGAAGACGAGCGCAAGCCGGACTCAGCTCCGGGAGGGTCCGGCCCGAGGAGCCGCCCCTCGGGAGGGGAAGCCGGGTCGGCCGGGCCGGGCGCGGGCGGGGAGGGCAGTGGCCACGGCTGCTAGTTCATGACTTCGCCGTTGAGGGAGAGGCCCAGAGTGGTGCCTTCAGGGCCGGGAAGGGAGGAGAAGGAGCGGGCGAGCGCGGGGTGTGGAGGGGGGGAGCGGAAGGGGCTGGAGAAGCCGGGACCTGCCCCCTCCGGCCCGTGGCCCAGCGCGCCAGCTGCGCCCCGAGTCTCCCGACGCCCGAGCACGGCGGAGCCGCTTCCCCGGCGGCAGCGGCGAGGGCGCGGTGTCTCCCAGACGGCAGAGCGGCGGGAGGAAAAGCGAGGACCCGGCCTCGAGTTTGGGGACGACGGCCCTGCGCGAGGCCTCGGGGCGCGAACCCCCACCCTTCCAGGGAGGAACCGGGGCTGTAAAGCCGAGGCGCGCGCTGCGGGCGCCCGGGGGTGTGCTTGAGGGCCGGCCTGCCGGGGTCGCTCTGGGGGCGCAGCAGTGGGATAGGGCGCAACGCGAGGAAAAACCAAGAGCACACTACGTTTTCCCCCGGCTCGCGGAAATGCCTGTAACTCTACACCCCCAAGACTGAGGGAGGAGGCCTGGCTCTCGGTGGAAGCTAAGGAATGCCCTCGGTTAGCTTCCACAGGAGTCCGCGCTCTCTATCTGGTCGTCCCCATTGGCCCAGGACCGGGTTCCCTCCGAGGCGTGGTCAAGGCCATTCGTTTTCGCTTTCTAGAGGCGCGAGGATGATCTGGGGTGGACATGAGTCCCCTCATCTCCGGCTAAGCGTGAGCTGATGCCAGTCCCCTTGCCTAGGGACCAGTCCTCAGGGTTCTGGGGACTCCTGAAAAGACCCTGCCACTTTTTTCAGATGTGGGAGGACATAGCAGCAAGGGCTTAAAAACCTGCAACTGTCCCAAACCACCCATCCGACCTTTCTCCGCGTGGAAGCCTCACCTATTTTCAAAGTTTTGTTTTTTCTAAAAACGACGGGAAACAATAAGAGCACCCAAGAAATTCCAGAAATTTCTAGAAAGGGAAAGTGCCCGTTCGTGTTTGCTTCAGTTAATGAGCATCACTCCCAAACGGGGCTTCTCTGCTAATTTACTTGTGCAGTTCAGTCACTGTATGTGACAGGCACAGCAGCTGGAAGGGTCAGGCAGTGTGCTGAGTACCTGCAGGGGGTGGGTGGGAAGGAGGTTTGAGAAGGCCTGCCTCTGGAGAGAGCTGCAGTGACCCCACAGAAGGTGGCGGAAAAGGGACATCTGGGCAGGACAAGAGCACCCAGGCCTGAAAGCAGCTATCTGGGGGGTTTTGTGTATCCACACATATGTGTATTAACCTTGGGGTAACTTAGGAACCTGAGAGATTGTCCAGGGAGAACCCTCTGTACTACAGGGCTGGCCCTGGGTCACACAGCTCTGGTGACTTAATTTCCAGAGTGGGGCCATACTTTTTAGGCCAGCCCATCCCCAGTCCATATTCCCAGAGCAAGTAGTTCCTCTCACAGGGCACTACCCGCTCTCTGCCTATTAGTCCTGTTGGGGGAACAATATGCCCTGAATGAACACCCCCACCTCCATGCCAGAGATTCTAGTCCCTAGGACTATGAGGAGAGGACATGGAGGAGGCACATGCAGCAGAGACATGTGGAGAAGCACCTGTGGTTGCTTCTTGGCCTTGGACTTGGATCAGGGACATGAAAGGAGACACTTGGAAGAGACCCATGAGAAGGTTAACAATGGCATCCTTTATCTTGATTTTGATTTTTTTTTCTTCCAGACTTGCCTGGTCCCTTTTGCCCCTTTCCTATGGGTCCCCCAGAACATGCCTTAGTTGTCTGGTAGGCTTTTGAACCTCAGCTGCCCTGCTTTGGGCCAACACTGTTTGGCTGGGCATTTATCCACGGGGGGGATGGGTAACTTTGGATGCTTGATTTGAAAACTATATTCTTTCTCTTTCTCTCCTCTCTATTGCATATTACTCGTATTAAAGTTCTTGGGGGTCCTGGGGTACCTCTCTTTCTGCCCTCTAACAGTTCCAGTCACTTTATTTTATTATTATTTATTATTATTATTATTATCAGTCCCAATCACTTTATAGTCAGTAACTGGTACCATTTGTGAACTGGCATTAGGTTTTGCACTTGACATTCCTTATCTCATATTGCAACCTTCAGAGATGGGTTCTGTTGATTGTCTCTTTTCTACAGGCCAGGAGCTAGTAAATGGCAAGCTAGTAAATGGCAAGTCTTCTAGGGCCCAAGACACAAAAGACTTTTTCCTCCACGTGCAATGTTGAACCAAATCACAGTAGTAGGACATGAGGGACCTCCTTGAGCTCAGACACGCCACATAGGATCTTTTCAACAAACCTGCGAAGTGGGTACAATGTCTCCCCACTTTAGGGATTAAAGAATCAGGGTATAGAGAGGTTACATGACTTGCTAGAGGCCACACAGCTAGTATAGCGAGAATCTGAACCCAGTCCTCTCTGGCGCTGAGGTCTTTCTGCCCCAGGAGCTGGGCTCTGAGAGTTAACAAACCATGACTCCTGCTCCCGCCCCTCCCCCAGAAGTTAATGATCTGTAAAGCAAGTTTCTGAAAGTACCCTTAAAGCTTACTGGTTAAAGCAAACCTGCCTCCCACCCTTCTGAGATGTAAATGATCACTCCCAGTTTACCTATTAAATTTGCTATTTTGCACTTGATATAGGGGGGTGGAGGCTTTACAAAAACACCTGTTCCAAAAACAGCAATCTTCAGAAGGGTGTTCAATTATCACAGCATCTGTCCAAGGGCATTTCTCCTTCACCTGGACTCTGGTACAACAAATATTTGTGGAGCTCCTACTATGTGCCCGGCATTAGGGAGATAAAAGGTAATACCATGGGCCCTGCCCTTGAGGAATTTCTGCTTAAGTGGGAGCAGGGGAGGGATGGGCACAGAAATTTTCTGTATAAAGTTAGCTCAGGGAGGAGGTGGAGGTGGCTCGGAAGGACACCAGGACTGAGTTGTGTGCTGGCTGGGTGGGAGGGGTGTGATGGAAGGTGAATCTTGGAGACTGAGTAGGAGTTAGCCAGATGGAGGCGCTGGGACATTTCGGAGATTAGCATAAACACGGGCGCCTACATGTGAACCTGCCGGGGTTCAGTGTTACTGAGTGTGAAATTGAAACTAAGAAAGGCCCGGGGAGGACTAAGGCTTCAGAGCAGGGCTAGGGTGACCTGATGGGGTTTCCGGGGTCTGGGTGAGGACTTTGGAACCCATGTTGTCAACTGGGATACCCCAGAAGATGGTCTACACCCCACTTAGCCTTTGAACACAACATATTTCTGGGCCTGGAAACTACCTATGTGCTTATGTATTGGATTATTTCATTCCCACAGTCTGAGACGTAAGGACATAAGCAGGAACATAATACCTGCTGAGTAGAAATCACCCAGCCCCTTTCCTCCATTTGAAAAATTAGGGAAATCCACTGTCCCAAGAAGGCTCCTTTACTCAGCCTAAATGAAAACACAAGCTTCATCCCTCCTTCCCATCTTCCCCCAACATGCTCTGAGCACTCACCCTGAACAAGGAGCTTTGTGGGGTGTGGATGATGAAAAAGGGGAGAGAGATGATCCTTTGAGGTGATGCTGTGAGAGCCAGGTGGGGTGGGAGTGGGGTGGAAGGGACACCTCTGCACTGCCTGCACGTGTCTAACTGGAAACTCCAATTTCCTGGCCACTCCTGTCCGGGTCACAGGGCACACGGTCTGAGGAGCACATGGAGAGAGCTGATTCCAGCAGCAGTGCCTGGGGGTGCTCTTTGAGGCACTACGACCTACACTCGGGCCCTCCTCATTTCTTCCCAGTGGAGGCCCAAGAGAATGTCAGGACTTCCTGAGGGCTGGTCTGAGCAGTACCTCTGGAGACTCTCCTGGGAGGCCAGTGGGAAGGCTGCTTCTGAGGTCCTCCCCATGGATACTCTGATTCCCTAGGTTGAAGTAAGGCTCAGGAATCTGTTTCCCAATAAGTTTCCCTGGTGATTTTGAGACTCAGGCAGTTTTGAGAGACACCATCCCCAGTGTTTAAAACTTTTAACTCCTTTGCTAGACACATGGGCCCTCCAGTCTGAGCTTTTGGTAGCCCATCCTGCATGTCCACCATATAGAGTTGCTTCTAGTTCCCTCAACTGGCTACACTTCCCGTCTCCTTGCCTCTGCCTAGGCTT
This sequence comes from Scalopus aquaticus, assembly GCA_004024925.1. Taxonomy (NCBI): domain Eukaryota; kingdom Metazoa; phylum Chordata; class Mammalia; order Eulipotyphla; family Talpidae; genus Scalopus; species Scalopus aquaticus. The sequence continues at coordinate 52,398 of PVIJ01003596.1, forward strand.
TCCTTCAACCTCAAACACCCCACTTTACTCCACATGCACACGCAGGCCCACCCCAAATTAGCATCTCCTACTTGACCTGCTACATGCAGCTCAAAAGTTGCCTCCTCAGGAAAACTATCCTCAGTACCCTCCACCTTCCTCCTAACCTGGCTGAAAGTGCACTCCCTCCTCGCTTCATGCCAGAGCACTTAGCACACTGAATTTCCAGCATCTGATACTTCACAGAGAGACATGCAATCTGTACCTGTCCCTAGCCCCTGTCACACGAAAGGTACTAGCTTAATGTCAGATGGTTAAACGAAAGGAGAAAATCCCTATCAGGTAAGGGTATTTCAGAGAAGAAGGCCACAGCTTGCTAAGCAAGGATGAGCAAGGATTTGGTTGGCCTGTCCTGCCCCAGGGCTTGTGGAAGTTGGTCACTGGCCAGGCTTCCTTACTGACTCTCACTTAAACCTCTCTGCCCAGAATGCCCACTGACCGCAGACAGCGGCATGCACTTCTATTCTGAGTGAGGTGGGAAACGTGCACATGAAAGAGCTGGGAGAAGAAAAGAGTGGGGGAGGGTCTTGGTGAGACCACAGCAAGAAAAACAGGCTGGGAGCGGGCACCAGAGGGGCCCACAGACAGCAAGACCGAGCGGTACCCCCAGAGAGCATCACCCAATTTTCTTGTCTTTCTGCCCACACCTGCCCTCACACACACATGAACACATGTATGCTGGGTCCTCCCGTTACATCTGCCTGAATCAGCTGAGACCCAAGGAGAACAGAAGTGAGGTTCTTACCTGGTCAGGCTTGGCCTGCACTGCTGCCCCCAGCTGGCAGGCAGGGAGCTGCTGGGATGGGGCAGAGGCCTTCCCTGGAGAGGTGGACTCCAGGCCTCATGGCCTCTCACGCCCTCTCTCCTCATACCCACCAAGTCCAAGCCTTTCATAATCCTTAGCACAGGAAACAGGAAAATACTTGAATACTCTGCCCACTCCTCTCTCACGCCTGTTCTGAGGGAAGCCAGCCTCAATTTGAGGGGTGGACTCCGGACTTCAACCTGTCTGTCCATCATCGCTCTCGTTGGCCAAGTCAGTTTTTCTCATCTATGCAATGAGAGCAGCTTCAGGGAAGAAGCTGTAGGAGAACAACTAGGCCCCGCAGTCATGTTTGTGAGAGAAAGTGTTTAGTCTTATATTAGTGACTCACTTGGGACACAATCAAGTTTTCAAAAAATTATATTAGCATAACTCTCACACCAATAATTTAATAAAAAAATCATTTTATTAAATTTTAGAAGTTCCCAACCTGGGATCCCCAGATCCCTCATGGGCTGGGGAACATAGCTCTTCCCAATATTGAAAGAAGTCTAATGGAAATCACACATTTATTTAAAAAAAGTCTTTGCTTTGACTGGCATCGTAGCGACTCATGACCACATCAGTTGTCATGGGACAAGGATTAATAGGCAATCAATATGGTTTGTTGGGCAAAATTTTTGCAGACTTAGGGTTCATGGATGAATTATGAATAAAGCTGCCAGTTAACTTCCTGATAAAAAATTATCTCTGACAAATATAATCGACATTAAGAAAGGGATCGGGCCTCCCTGGTAGCCTAGGGGTTAAGTCTCAGCACTGTCACCGCTATGGCCTGAGTTTAATCCCCGGCCAGGGAGCTAACACACATGGCACAGCAGACCTCTCCTGACTTGCCCGCTGCTCCCCTCAGCAGTGTATTTCAGTGGATCCACCTATTCTGCTCCCCACTGTCTCTGGTGAATCCTCTCATCCCACCCCCCTGTATCTCTGGCCCCATCCCAACTCTTCTATGCAAAAATAAATAAAATCTTTAAAAAAAGGGATCAGTGGGTACTGAAAAGGCATGAAATTATTGACTCATGAGGTTGGGTCTAAAACCAGTTTAGGGCCTCCCTGGTGGCATAGTGGTTGAGCGCTGCGCTGTGGAGCTGTCGGCAGCACACAACTCAAGTTCAACGGCCAGCTGGGGAAAGTCCCACATGGTGCAGCAGACCTCTCCTGCCTCGCCCGCTGCTCCCCTCAGCAGTGTATTTCTGATCTGCCTGTTCTGCTCCCCGCTGTCTCTGGTGGGCCCTCTCGCCGCCCCGTGCCTCTGGCCTGTACCCCAGCTTGTATGTATGAATGGATAAATCTTTAAAAAAATAAATAAATAAAACCAGTTTAAAAGCCCCAGGGTGGTTGAGGGGGATGGGTCCTGCAGGTGGCTGGGGTGTTCCTAGGGAGGACATGTGGGGGGTTGTGTAGAAGCACGTGTTAAATGTGTAATGTGGCTGCAACACGCAGGGTGCACTGGGGAAGACTGTTGGGGTGACACGGTGTGAACTGCCACCTTTACTGAGTGTTGGAAAGTGGAGCCCTCTGGTGCCCAGGTCAGTGGCTCAGGACTTAGGCCAAAGGAGATTTCGTGCAACTGCTTAGAAAGCTTTCTGGGAATGCGGCAATCTTGAGGGTTTTTAAGCCCTTGAAAACTCGGACTTCACATGTGTAAAGTCCAATCCATTTTACTACATTCATAAGTAATTCCTTCTAGAAAGATACTCTATATGGGTCTTTTACCCTGTTGTTTAGCAAGAACGCCTCTAATCTGCTGCTCCCTTCTCCCCCTGGGGCCTCTTCCCCGCAATACTTGGCACCATTCCAGCAGCAGTGGCTGGGAGCTGCATCCAGGACATTTGTCTCTGCCCCAGGAACAGAGTAGTGAAAATTGCAGGTTGGTCCCTGCATGCCTCACAGCAGTAGAATCTTTTTTCTAATTCTCAGTATGGAACATCTAAGACCAGAAATCTTTCTCTTGTTAATATTGAACATAAACCAGGCTGCTGACTTTATCTTACTGGCTAATCCTAAAAATGATTTTTCTCTAGATGTTGAGAATAAAACATTTGTGTGTGTGTGTATTCCACTAACATAACTGGCCACCAACTTCAAGTAAAATATCTGTGGGTTAGTACCCCATTGTTGGTGATGAACTGGTGAAATTTCCTGTGAGCAATACTTAGTTTTTCCTAGTTGTGCTTGGGGAAAAGGTTTATCAAACACTCTCGATTCGGCCATGTTTTAAGTGGAGTCCATAACCTATCCATTTAACTGGTTGCTTTGAGTCTTTTGACAATTATGACCAAAGATGTTTACTAATATTCCTACATAAAAATTATAAATTTATGCAGCTCTTCTTAGTATAAATCAGGCATTATGGATACTGAGGAGAGAAAGATAGTATCTTTACCCCTGAAAAAAGCCTAGAAAAGGGGGGGGGACTTGGGGTCGTGTGTGGAGACTGACAAGTGACCAGACATCATAAAGATAAGGAGTGCTCTAATGGGGGTACTGGTGGACTATAAGAATGGGGGCATGCTAGCCTTCTTGAAGGAGTAGAGAAGGCATGCTTGCTGGCACTGGCTGGGCAGGTGCAGGTCAGGAAGGGAGAACTACCTGGAGAATGAGTCTCATGTACAGAGGCAGGGATACCTGCCTTCCGGGAGGTTCCATTGTGAGGATGGATAGAAGTGAGGGTGGACTAGCAGTCAGGTCAGATTCTGAAGAGACTTGTATCCTGCATTATGCAAGACAGTTTCCAGACAGCATTGAAAATTATAGAATCAATTTTTTAAAAAAGATCAGTCATGCATAGAAGAGCTGGGGTGTAAGCCAGAGGTATGGGGGTGGAGGTGAGAGGACTCACCAGAGTGGGGAGCAGAGTGTGCAGATTTACTGAAATACACTGCTGAGGGGAGCAGTGGATGAGACAGGAGAGGTCTGCTGTGCCATGTGGGAAGCTCCCTGGCCAGGTATGGAATTCAGGCCTTAGTGGTGATAGCACTGAGACTTAACCTCTAGGGCACCAGGGAGGGTCAAAAATTATAGAATCAACTTAATAAATTTAATAAAATTAGCTTTGTCTTCTCATCTTTTGGCATACCAAGGGGAGCAAATACCCTGGTATGAGAAGTCATTGATGATATCGAGTCACTGATGGAACGAGATAGATGGATGTGTTTTTAAAAAACAAAAAGTTCATGTTGCAGGAGGAAGATGGATTAACAGCAAGGGGACTAGTGTCACAGGGTTCTCTAGAAAGCACTGAGGGAGTTTTGGGTGTACAGTATTTAGTAGAGGTCTATTTCTGTGAAATTAAAGGGGAGAAGTGGGATGTGCTTGAGGGAGAAGTTGAACTATGGCGAGAGGCCTCTTTAATCTCACTGGTGAGAATTATGGGGAGGCATGCCTATAGGCTCAGACTCTTGAGGGGTTTGGAATCAAAATATTTGTGGAGGATCCAACTAGATGTTGTGTCACATTTTCCTAATCAGGGCCCTGGCCTTGCATGACAGACACCAACCTGCCTTGGCTGGGTGTTTAACTGTCTTTGAAGTTAAGTTAGTCCGTCCATCTGGGCTTGGTCTTCACTTTCTCTTCCCTTCCCTGTAGGAGATGAGTTTCTCTGTATGCAGCCAGAGGTCTCTGGTCAACATCTGCTTTCAGTTGCCTGGTCAGCTTCATTACCCTTCTGAGGGCATAAAGGACACTTTGCAATTGTCATCCAATCTTACTGCACTACTATGGCTCCCTACAGCTCAAATGTCTACGGCAAATTCTCCCCTTCCACCAGTTCCCCATCCAACTCACCACTGACGAAACTTTCTAACAGCTGAAAGGAAGTGAGGGAAGGAGGGTAGCTTGCTCAAAGGAGAAGATGCCTGTGAAAAGTAGTCAACTAGGAAGCTTTTTGTTACTATTTGGTTTTAAATTTTTTTCTGAGAACTGATCTCTGTGGAGGGGCAGAGGACAAATTCCCAGGAAGCAGCAATCAGTGGACTCCAGCTTGCGGTGTGTCATATGTGTGTTTTGTAGGAGAGTGTTGATTTTCTTTGAAATGGTTATATTCTCATCTGACCAGGCATAGCTTTTGAAAGAAGCAGTAATTCAGAGATCACTTCCTAGTTTTGACTGTCAAGTAGAAATTTTTCTTTTCTTTTCTTTTTTTAAGGGAACAGGAATGTGGGCTATGGAGCCAGTTAGATCTAATCCCAGGGTCAGTAATTACTGCAGTGTCCAGGGCCAGTCACTAACACTTGGCTTCTCTCTGTCATCAGTGGTGCTAACACGGCACAGCAGGCTCTGATGTGAGTTGTGGCACGAGGGTCAGTGGTGACTGCTCTGCCCTTGAGGGAGCCATCTGTTCTCTATGGGAGAGAATGAAAAGCTCACAGGATAAAACCTATGCTAATTATTGGCAAGGGAGCACCAGAACCAAGTTTGCACACCAACTGACTTCACACAAGGATCAAAGTGAAGAGACTCACCAGTGTGCTAGTCAGCAAGCATTGGTAAGAGGCACCACCTCTGCAGGAGTCAATCAAAACCCAATTCCCTCCCAAATGTACTCAGCAGCTCGTCTAATGATGATGGCCAGAAGTTGCCTTTTAGTTGGACAAAGAGCCCCTACTATCTACTAGGCATTTAGAACATGTTAGGAAACATGATCTTGTGACCTCTTGGTGACAATGAAGCCAAGAAGATATTTGGGAAAAGAATTTTTCCTCCCCCCTGAATTGCATCACTACTAGAATTCCAGAGTGGCTAAAACTGGGCATTGCCACAGAAAGAAACCAGAATGCATTCTCAGGGACACTCACATGGTTGGCAGCAGGGCACACCCTACCCAACAAGTCTTTTGACAAGGAGGGACCTCAATTTTACTCATGAGTCTATGAAAATGCAGAAGAAATGTTTACATCCAATAGTTGGCAAGACCTATCTTTGGCAAACTGATTGTTTCTAAAGTATGAAGAGATACAAAAGCCCTGGCTAGCTGAGATATTTTATTGGTCACCTAGTCAGAAGGTAGTGTTTGAGAAACCATGGGTTTGGGGCAGTGGTTTCAGATAAATAGTATAGAAGTAACTTTATCACCTTTCCTTAGTATCACCATAAAACTATGATGATGATGAAACTAGTGTCAACTTTATCACAGTAACACTTAGCATTTGATAAAAGCTCAATAAAAACACACTAAAGGAAATACAAGAACTCCTTGCTTGCCCATGGGAAAGGTGGGAAACTAGAAAAAGGGGTGAATTAGAAAGTATAGAATTGATTCTTATCCTCAAATTTACATCGTCAAAATTACCCACTTACTGATACAGGTAACAGAACAAGGTCCAAGGATTCTGCATATGTGCAAGGTAGATAAAAGAGTGCCTTCTTACAATAATCTGGAATTGTAGATTCAGCTGTCTCTTCATCTACAAATTGAGATAACCCATGTTATCTGAAATGCTGTAGGCTTGGAAAATGGAAAATGTTATAGGCATGTAAATGTTGCATATACATTTTTACTGTGAAATTAAAGACGGGTATTGAGTACTGGATATTAAGCAGTGATTCAGGTATGTTCACAGCCTCTTTTTTTAAAGATTTTTTTTTTTAATTTATACATACAAGTTGGGGTGCAGGCCAGAGGTGTGGGGCAGCGAGAGGGTTCACCAGAGACAGAGTGGGTAGCAGAACAGGCAGATCAGAAATATACTGCTGAGGGGAGCAGCGGGCAAGGCAGGAGAGGTCTGCCCTGCCATGTGGGATTCTTCCTGGCCGGGCATCGAACTTGCGTCGCCGCTGCCGACAGCTCCACAGCTCAGCGCTTAACCGCTGCGCCACCGGGGAGGCCCCTCTCTTTTTGCTTTAACCTATAAGTCCTCATTATATTCTGGTCTAATCTACACAGAAACATAGTAAGAATAGTGTGTAGTATTAAAGTAAAATAAAAAAATTATGCTTTAGTGAATAAAATATTTTTCTCTTTGCACTCTGAGTATAGTCATCTCAGGGTCAACTTTATACCTTCCCCTAGACAGACATAAGGATTAAAAACTGATCCAGGGGCCCTCCCTGGTGGCGCAATGGGTTAAGCACAGTGCTGTGGAGCTGTCGCTGCAGCGCAAGTTCAAAGCCCAGCCGGCAAGATTCGCACATGGCGCAGCAGACCTCTCCTGTCTTGCCCTCTGCTCCCCTCAGCAGTATATTTCGGTCGATCTGCCTGTTCTACTCCCCACTCTGTCTCTGGTGAACCCTCTCACTGCCCCACACTTCTGACCTTCACCTCAGCTTGTATGCAAAAGATAAATCTTAAAAAAAAAAATCTGATCCAGGAATTCTACAGAAAGTTCTATTTGCACACCGGGCATAGGTCTGCAGTGATAATAGGTATCTGGCTCTCTAAAACACAACTCATTTCACCCAATATTTGTGTTTTTTAAAAAAAGATCCCTTGCCCCGTTGCATCAATCCCATTGTTTTAGAGTCACACCTCAGCTATTAACGAAAAAAGGTAATCTGAGTTTATTTTTTCAATTTAGTCAAATAACTTAAAAAAATATTTTCACTGTTGAAATCTATGGGTTTGCCCTAAACCCATATGCAAGTTGTCCGAAGGGGAAATATGTTCTGGAATATAAGAGACCTAGATAGAAAAACACACAATCACACAAACCATTCATCAGTGACAAAGGAGTCAGCAAACTGTTGAAAAACAGAGAGCTTGTAATAATGAAAAAAGGACAGAGTTTTGGAACCAGTCACTTATTTTCTTTTAAAAACACATAACCACATTAACTTTTTTGCTTTATACAACCATCTAGAAACTATAAAACAGTACCACATTGTGCATTTAACCTACTTATCAAGAAGGGAACTCCACACTTCATAAGAATTCTACCCATATAAGGAAAAAGGAGACAGATAATAGCATAGTCACAGGTACAACATGAGTCCAAGCAAGCATCATTTCTTTGACGTCACCTTTTCCATTTACCAGAGTGGAGAAAGTAAGAAAGCAAGGGAGAAAAAAGAGGGAAAGAGCACCCACAGAGACTAATCACATTCCAGAGTTACTTTTGACAACTATAGCTCAGGGTTTCATAGCATTGTTTGACCAACACAATGTGGTAGGAGGTGAAGGAAACATGAGTAGAGGGAGAGGGTTTGAAAAGACAGATATATATTTCACTCTATTCCCCCCTCCTAAATACTTTTCAATGATACAAGTTTTTGTGCTGATCTGGAAAATAGCAAGAAATAAATCTTCACAATGTGATAAAGCTTAAGAGTTCTGCTCTTTATGCAAATGTGAGTTGCTATTTCACTGTACAGTTCAGAATAACATCACGATCGATTATTCTTTTAGGATTCCCCACAGTCTTTCTCCCTATTTCCCCCATGCTGGTGTTGCTATAGGACAATCAGGGAAGTGCAGTAGCGACTTCCAGGATAATGACAAAAGGATAGTGAGATGGAATTCTTGCCCTTTCTTAGAAGTCTGTATCTTTCTGATAGTCACTCTTCCCTCTGACTTGTGGTGATACAGAGGGAAGGGATAGGAAAAACTAAGGTAATATGGTGGAAGTTTAGTCAAGTTACTGGCTTTAAAGTACACAAGATGAGACTGTGTAGTTAGCAGACACACTGAATCCAAGGCAAACAATGGGTTATTTGATTGTCCTTCTTAGGTTGATGGCACCATAAAAAAACTGAAGGCGGCTTTGATTTAATAATAAAATAAACCATAGGTCTGCTACAAGGAAACAAACTTCAGTTGAAAATGAGTGTAACTGTTCTCTCCAGAGGAAACTTTCATCTTGTTCCTCTCACTTCCTCTTCCACCTTAAGTAAGTATATTCTGAAAGGTTGTTTTTAAGGTGTAACTCAATTAGAGCTTTGCCAATTCATATAAGAAAGGTATTATGAGCCATATACAACAGCAGGCTCTTCTCCCTTCCCAGGCAAACTTCCAATCTTGTTATATTAAGTTCTTCCAAATCTGGTAAGATGCTTTCACTTTTTCCTATTTCGTGAGTAGAGTGTGGTTTAATGCTGGTTAAATTACTGGTTTGTGGCAATGACTAGTACAAATTTCTTATGCGCTAACATAATAATCAGCTCTATCCCACATCACCACTGTGCTCTGACACTGTACAGACTTAAAATACAATGCAGAAAGTTAGGAGCTTTACTAAGAGTTACTGTTAAGACTGCTACCTGAAATGCAGAAATCTATGTATTTATAAAACTTTGTTTCAGCTAATCACCACAAGAAAATTTAGACTCATCATAAAGAAAAAATGAACTAAGCTGATAAATTTAACTTATTCTTATTCAGGTTCTTCAAAAGTTCTACTAGAACTTTTTTTGTCTTAGTGGCTGTAGATTTTATTTGTGATTATAGTTTTTAAAATCTTAGAACTTATCCTAATTAAAAAAATTTAAATGTTACATATAGTCACTATTACCATTTTTTTGGTGTGGGTTAGGCAAGTTTTGTTTAAACTATTAAAGAAAACAATAATCTGAGATTTATCAAATAATGCCGTTGATAGGGTTATTTTCTACATTATTTTCCCTAATGTAAGAAATTTTTTTAGCCATTGCTAAGAAAATTGCATTTGGGCATAAAGAACTATGTCCTGACCAATGTAATGGAAAAAATGATAGAATACAGGTGGTTTCTACCAGCAAGAGAACTACTGAAAAGGACAAAAAGGCATCACCTCCATGCCACCAAGTTCATAGACCTTCTGAACTGCCCTGCTTTCCCGCCAAGGCCCAACATGATATTGCTCTTCTCTGATAGCTCCACAATTATTTTATTTCTCTTCCATTAAATGTCTACTAACCTGAAGATCTGAAGCCTGTATGACTCAGTAACAGGTTACTTTTTTCTATTCCTGTCTTAGTTCATCTGTTAAGAAAGGATAAACTTCTTTCTTACCATGAGGGCACTTTAGTCAAACCATGGTGGATGGATATCATGTATCAACAAGTTACTTCTAGTAAAATCTCCATTAAAATCTTAAGAATTTTCATGTTGAGAATATTGGGAAGTCACCAATCTTAGGAACTGGGCTCCATTTTCCTTCTTTAAGTCACTGCTGAGGCAATTGGCATTTTCCTCTCAATCACATCTCCTGAATTGGAATTTAAGCAGCTTGCTTAAGGAGTCTAATGGCAGAAAGTTGCACATAGGTTTTTAACTTCTTTCCAATTAAAAGCAACCATGATAATCTAATTCAAATGATGACTTAACCTCTGATCATTTTAATATCTCTCTGTATGGTATGAAGTCAACTATTATTTCATTTTAATGGAACAGGCAGCCTGAAATACAGTTGCTTATTTGTGCATAGAAAATAAACCACTTCTGTCTTCTACATTTTCTGTACACATCAATGCTTTTCACATTATCATAAAATGAAAAATGAATTTTATTCTTTTACTTATAACTTCTTTTCATGGTTTGGGGATTACTTTAACTTATTTTTATTGAGTAATTCTCAACTAAAAATAAAATTAGAATTTCTAACTCTAAAATCAGATGAACTTTTACATTTATTTAGATCACTGCTTCCTTAAAATGACTCTGTGATATTCATTTCCTAAGAGTTCTGACAGTTTCAGTGTGTAGGAGTTATTAATAGAATTTTAGGTAGGACACAGCATTTGTAACTCCTAGGGCAGAGAAAATTTAGAAGAGTAAAAATGCACATTGCCTTTTTTGAAAAGAAAAAAAAAAAGGTAAATGTATACTGTCTCCCAAACTGTTTCCTTTTAATGAGGAAAAGTCCTCTTTTTTCTTTACAGTTTTAGGAGAAACATAAAGTTGTGGGATTAAATAAATATTTGAGCATCTGTCATGGTTAAGCAGAGTTACGTAAGCATATCGTTCTTGCATAGACCATGCTAATAAATAAACGTTGGAAGAACGAATATATTTCAACATTGTATTGTCTATGAAAAAAATAATACTGATTAGGGCCTAGGATCCTAACAGTTGAAAAAAGACCAAATTGGCCACCAAATACACAGAAGTAAAACACTGGTGAGTTCAATATGAGAAGTTAACTGTAAAGATTGATGTGTGTTGTTACATAGGTTAACTGGTAGAGAATGAATCTGACAATTCCAATTGCTCTGGATACACATTAGTACCACCAATTTTATTTGTACAAGATATGACTGGTCCACTGGACTTATCTATGTTACTCTGTAATAATTACTGCTATTTCTTGACAGACCAGTTATATTTCCCCCATAAAGTACAAAAACAGAACAGTAAAGAAAAAAATCCCAAGTTTAATGCAATTTTTAATCTTTTAAGGGTCACTAAATTGTTACCACTGATTGTTATAAATTATTCAATTTAAACTAAAAAAAAAAAAGAAATGAAACTTTTCCTCTTCGGTTTTGGGCCAAGGAACATGCTTGGCAAAACACACACACAGGAAAAATGAAAGCCACAAAATTATATGATTTTTCTGGGGAAAAAAAATCTGAATTTAAGAAAGGGAACAAATTTTGGGAGCTTGTTGGAACAAAGATGAAAAAAACTTTTTTATAAAAATACTATTTGTCAGTCAATTGATAGAAATTTGGTAGTAACAGTAACTTTAATATAATCTACTGGAACTATGAGAGATCAGTAAAGACGTGTGGTATGTGGGAGAAGATGACAAAGAAGGGTACGTTAAAGGGCAGTAACCATGCTCTGAACACTAAGTAAGTGATAATAGCTGCCTTTCCACCTATATGTTCCTTTATCTAAAATTAAGCTGAAAATTACTTTCATGAATCCAAAGGATGTTGACTTTGGAATCTTCATCTGGATTTGGGTGGGAAGGCTCAAAACACACTTTTACTTTTTTCCTGGTATTCTTCATAATTTTGTTTGCTAACGAAATGCTAAGTTTAATGCCAACCACATTCAAGAAAGTAAAATCGCTTATAGTTTTTGGGCTTATTTAGATGTTTGGAACACAGGAAAGAAATGAGACAAAGAAGTGAAAACGGGCATTTGAGCAGACCATAATAGTCTGAGATGTCTAAGAAATATGCTTTTTGTTTAGATTCTCCAATTTTCCACCAAGGGAGGCATTAAATCCAATGTTCATCCTTTAAAACTGCTGGGGGAAATGGCTGCCAAGGTCTTTTTCATCAGTGTATTGTGAAAGAGGAAGGATAACTTGTTCTATGCTTTCAAAAACATGGTTTCCCCAAGAGACCTGTTTGATAAAATTCTGGCTAAAGTAACCAAGCCCAGAAGAAAAACCATCCAATGAGGGTGCAGAGAAACTATGAAATAGCTTTGTCTTCTAATTCAGAGTTAGTATAGTTTATACTTCATTATCCTACATGCTGATGCATAAAAAGGCTTTTAAAACCAGCTGTTATGGTTAGGATATGGGCAAACGTATTCTGTATCTGTTCCTTAAAAAAAAAAATTAGACCTCTTAAATTTGAATGCAAGTATGTGGATGCTTTGTTATGAGATAATAATTCAAAGCAGCAGCAACTTAAAAATTAGTAATGAAACTTTGGCTTAAAACTAAAGTCAAAATGGTACAAGTTGTTTCATGAGAGAGGTATTGTGGGGCTGAACCCTCATAATGCTATCCAACATTAGTTTCCCCTGTCTTCTTTCACTGTTACCATCTTCATTGCACAGGAGTTATAGCATTCTTTTATGGTTAAGTTTCATAAATAATGAGAAAACTATATGTAACAAATACATCGTATTTCCCACCCACCCAGCAACCCTCCCCAAAATAAGAAAAGTTACATCAAATTAAAAAGTAGCTTCATGAATGAAGGTACTGCTCTAAGTTGCACTTTCCCTGCAAGTGCAGCCAGTGCTTTTGCGCTGGGTATGAAGGAAAGGAAAACTTCTCCACTTTAACTGACAAAAAATTTAAAAACCAATGTCCGGTTTCAACCAGTCAAAACCGGGCCAAGCAGAAGCCGAGATATCTCGGTGCTGTCCCATCAGAAGGTCCTTGAAATGCCTGTTGTTCATCCTGACAGGTATCTGTGTCCTTGTGATTGTAAACAATCCGTAAGATACTATTTTTTTTTGTTGTTCCTTAAAATGTCCTCTGATTGGCAAAATGAAGTAAATATCTGTTTTAAAAATAGAAAATGAAAACTAAACCAGAAGAAAAGAAAAGAAACACAGTGAGCTTGTTTGGAGTCCATAGGATCCGATCTGGAAGAGCTCGGAAAATGTGTTATGTGTCTTCTCCTGTTTTCGGCTGGAAAGGTATTAGAGGTTGTGTTGGTCGAGGAAAGAATTGTAGAATAGGAAACCCAAGGATGTTAATCTAGACTTCAGAGGATTCAAGTGTTAGCTTCATCATCTGTGTCTTCTATCAATACCTTAGTGTCACGAGCCTTGGATCTGGTGGTAATAAAGGGGAGAAAAATCACATAGTCCATTACTAAAATACAAACACATCTACAGTATTAGGTACATTTCCAGTCTTACCACCATTAAAAATACATCCTAAAAAGGCACTACGTATACTGTACCAGATGGATGATTCTCAGAGCTTCATATTCAGTATCAGGTATCACTGGAAAAACTAAGAAACTAGATGGCAACAAGAACAATGGAAGGTCGTGTGCAATGGGGAGTAATATTCTGGCATAAGTTCTGAGTTTGTGTACTGACTTTGATTTTATGATGTAAGCTCTTTGAGTGCCAATTTTCATCTCTATGAAGTAGGAATAATAATAGCTGTTTCACATACTACTACTTTCACCTCATGGAGACAGTGTGAAAAGCAAGTCAGAAAATGGACGTAAAAAGCATCAGTAAAGCATCAAACAAATACAAGGAACTGTGATGAAGATAATAGATCTAATGCCATTTAAGGTATACCTGAAAGATCAGAGGAGTTAGTGAGCAGAAAATATGCCCTCGCCCCCTGCCCAAGGAGAGGCAAGATAGCTGTTTGTCTTCAAATAGTTGATAAAATTTGATGTATAAGAGGGAGGAAATTCAATCTAAATTATGTTAGGGAGTCAACTAGGATCAACTGGTTGAAGTTCTAGTGAAGTATGTTTTAGTCCAACATAAGCTATTCTACCATGGTAACAATCTAACAATAAAGTCAGATGCATAGGTAACTAATTTCATTATCGCAGATAATTGTCAATCAGCCTATCACCATCTATTCAGGATGCTCTAGAAGAGATTCTTTCACTGGTTAAAAGTATTCTGCAACATTTCACCCCTGTTTGGAAGAAGCACTTTACTTGGTGAAATAGGTCTTTTTATTCCTAGCTGAGTGAGGTGGGAATTGACATTCAAAAAATGTTCAAGATGTGCTAAAGGTTGCCATGAATCACAAAGCAGTACTCAAACTCAGTTATTATTTGATTTCCCCACCCTTTCTGTGGCACATAACCTGCTCCATTGTTCTATATGTCCTTCTCTGGTCCTCCTTTATCCACTAAACACCTGAAATTGAATGTAATAATCCACTGCCAAAGAGTCTCCTTGATTCTGAAATAGAAACAGTATGTGCTTACACTGCCCTCTGCTGGTAACTAAAAGGATGGACTTTCAAATTTAGGAGCTCAAAGAGACCACCAACACACTGTCTTCCAGACTTTGTGTACTTATCTTGCTGACCCCCCCCACCCGTCCCACACTCCCTCCTCCTCTTCTTCAGACCCTGCTTCCTTGATATAATACTATCATGCTTTGTTGATATTCTTTCTACTGACTTCCCTGACCATTTTTTCTTGCCCCTTTGGTTTATTCTTTTTTCTTTCATCTGTGTTTGCTTCCTGAGGCCCACTTCCTTGCTCTCTGCTTTTCTTTTCTCTTTCTCTTCAGAGACCTTCTAAGTTCCATCTAAAGCTTGGGCAAGTTCTAGTCTACTTGCCACATCCAATGGGCTACCATTAGCAGCTCCTACTTTTCACTTCCTTTAAAACATTTCCTCACATCCCTTTTAGTTCTGTAAGCACCCTAAACCAAGTCTTCACTGTACCATACTTAAGACTAGTGCAATGGCCTTTCAGTTGGCCTTCCGACCTTCAGTTTCCCTTTCCAAACATATCTTGCCATTAAAAATTATTAAAACCACTTTCACAATGCCCATTCTTCTATGAAAAAATTCTCTGTGCCCCCTTCTTGCTATAAGCTGCACTTTCGGTTTTCATTCACTGCAATCACACTTCATTTATTCAGCTAAATTTTTCTTACTAAAGTTCTGGTCATGTGATTTTTTTTCTTTGGCCCCCTGATTTTCACCTTTATGTCTTTACTGTACCTTTGGTCTACTGAAACACTCCCTTACCCTCTAAAAAATTGCTTATGACCGACTTAGAGCTCCTTCTTCATTCCAAGTCACTGCAATATCTACTATTTCTACATTTCAAATATACAGTCACAATATAGCCTAGATTTATTATTACTTTTAGGAACATATTGATTAAAAAATACTGTTGTAGGTATTTAGTATGAAGACAGTAACAGCTTACGCTTATGAGCTCTTTCTGTGAGAAAATTCCATGATTACAAATTTAATCCACTTAACCACCCTATGAATACAGACTCTGTTAATCCTAATTTACAGATGAGGGATAATATAGGGAAATTAAGAAATCTGGCCAAGGTTACATAGATCGCAATTGTAAAGCCAGGATTCCTCAAGTTTAAAACCTTAAAAACAACTATCTTATACAAAAAATACTTTATGTTTCTGTCAAGTAAATTACTCTTTAAGTTTTTCTCCAGACAATATACTTTTTACGCCAAGTTAATAGGTAATAATTATGCATTAACTAATGTACTAATGACTTATTTCCATACACTCATTAAGACATTCAATAGATTGGATCACAAGGAAGTGCTATTATTGTTGGTTTTTTGGTAGTTGAAAATGATTGAGTATCAGCAATTTAATCTGGTGCAACCCAAAAGAGTGTCTTAGCTTAAATGTTATCCAGTGCAAAAACTGGAAGTAAATTCATCTCACGTAAGTTAAACCATTACATACTGAGAAGCGAGGCGAGGACGGCGCAGGGATATGCTCTGGCTGGACTTCCACGGCCGGTTCTTCTGGCGGTTTCGCACCCCATCATCCTGGTCCATCATCTGCTCCAGGAGCGTCTGATCATCTGCATTCAGGGGGGCCACAGAGATGTCCCGCACGGCACGAAATTCACCACAGTTATTCAGATGTTCATTCTCCAGGCGAAAGAAGTTCCACACAAATCGCCTTAGCAAAGTGGTTAAGAGTAAGTAAATTACTTACAAAATTTGAACATATTACTAGAAACTGTAAACCTCCCCGTGTCCACTGATGGGAACAAAAACCAAGGAATTAAAGGCTAGAATATTAACATAAAATAGTAAAAGATGGTGTGGTGGTAGGAGAAGGGAACAAGCAAAAAATGAGGCAAAAGGAACTCATGAGATGCAGTTTCGGAATTCTGTTCTTTTACTTTATTTAAAAAATATCTGCGTGCCTATCATATGACAGGAAAAGGCACTGAATGAGACAAAGTCTGCCCTTATGGGATATAATTTCTAGTGGCAGAGACAGATAACAAACAAGTAAAAATTAGTTAATACTAAGTTCTCTGAAGAAAACAAAGCAGACTAAGAGGGAAGAGCATGAAGAGATGGCATCTAGAAGAAAACTGAATGATACAAAATGACTCTTGTGAACTCCCGAAGGAAAGTGTCTGAGGCAGAGGAAATGCCATGCCTAAAAAGTCCCAAGTTGAAAAGACCTCTGGTGTAGAGACACAACAGCAAGAAGGTCAGTGGGGCTGTAGTGTTTTAGTGCTCTGTTTACCTAGGGTTACCCGCTTTCACTTAGATTTCAGGCTATCTTGTAAAGATCACAGATGTTTTCAGGAAGATTTAACAAATATTCTATCTACCATTTTTATTGTTTCTGGTGAGAAGGCTGGTCTTAATAGTCTACACTGCCAAGTTGCAAAAAAGGATTAGATTTTAATTTTAATATCAGTTCTAAGATTTTTTACTTTCCAATCTCCATTCATGACCTTTCCAATTCTAAATGTTTATAAAATCATTATCAAAAGCTATTTTACCTTTGTGAGAAGTAATTTATTAGTCGTTTAATGTAAGACTTTCCAGCTCTGGGGCTAATGAGAAAGTCTGAGAAAAGCTAGGAGAATTTAAGCTCTCAAGTATAAGTTTTAAGAAATTATAATCTGCAAGTACCGGACATCTTTAGGTAAACAGAATCTTTGATAAACTTTTGGCTGTTTTCTTACCGGAAAACCTCAAGGGGAGCAAAGACAGTAGCAATGATGTCTCCAGTATGAGGCAACAAGGTCGTGGAGGTAATTGAGATTTGAATAGTCCAAGCAAAACGCAGTATCACATCTTCTATGATGGCACAGTAATAATAGGCCTGAGGAATAAGAAGGAAACTGAGTACACTTACATTCCTCACAAATAAACACACCTAGCACAGCAACAAGACTCACATGTGTCCCACCAATAAGCAAAGAAGTTAAAGAATAAAAAATAGTTTTATTTTTATTTTATATTTTAGGAAGATTTTACCATTATTTTCCTTAATAGTACAAAATATTCAAAATAAACTTTATTGAATTTTAGTAATTATTTAGCAAATATATTTCATTTCCATGTTGTATACCAGGCTCTCTTCAAGGCCACTTGAGAAAAACAAGTCACACGGGATCCTTGATCTGACTGAATTACATTCTAACATATACATTATACACTATTGAGACAAGAGCTAACTTTAGAAAAGATAAGCAGATTAACTCTGTTCATTCTACTTTTATTTTCAAATTGTCTTACCCTGCATTTGAAAGAAGTTTTGCCTTGTTTTATGAAGTTAGTAATTCAAATTAAACTCGAATTTCACAGCCATAGTTGAATTTAAGAAATATTTCATTTTTTCAGGAAGACAGTACCTGGGCCTGTGTGTGCTATTCAATATTAGGCATTAGTAATCCCTAGGAAATGATTTTAACATTCATATGGCTGTGTTCTTCACTAAAATGCAGTTCCACTGAATCCCACAAATAGTTTCTTTTAAATGGAATACATTTTATTCCAACTGTTTGCCTTTTTAAAATTGAAAGGGATGTGGGAAATCCTGCAGAACATTTATGCTATGCATTTGCAAATTATAATAGAGGAAAGCATATATTTTATTTTCTAATGTCTTGAAAATATGTAATAATAAAAAAACACTGAAAGAATCTGTGTACTATTTTTATTACACAGAAACAAGTTACATTTAAAAGGGAGAATGGATTAACATTTATGTAAAGAGACAAACAATTCATCTAGGAATTGGTGTAGTGAGAAATAAATGTATTAGATATCTCAGTAAGGCACATACTTTTGGTGAGTACAAAACGACCATCTTTATCTGAGCTCATGTTTGTTCAACCAATGCTGATTTTCTTTACAAATGAGATTTATAAAGAAATATATACATATATATATATATAATGTCTTAGTCATATAATCTAAATTTGCACATTGGGATTGTTGTTATAGCTTAAGATTAAAAAAAAAGTCACAATGAATATCCCCTTTAATGTCTTCATAAGCTATTCTGAGGCTACCCTACAAAGGTGCTCTTCATACCCACTCGCCTATCATTTATCTTCAAACCTCACGCTTGGAAACAGCCTTCTCTACTCACCAATTGAATATTATATATCCACACACTTTTCAAAGTACAATTTAATGGAATGTTGACATATGACATTCCATAAAAGATTAGTCATCCAATTTATTCTCCCCTTTCCATCACAACATTTTAGAACATGGAAATAATTAAAAGATAATTCAGTATAATACCTGATCTTACTGAAGAGAATGAACTGTAGTCTGGTTGCCTAGTTATACAATGAGCTAGTAAGAGAGCTAGAATTCTGTTTTAATTTCTTTCAACTTTTTGAGTAAAGATACTCTTGATCTTTTGACTTTTTAATTTGGTCTTCTCTCATCCTTCATTCACATATAGATAAAACCATAAAATAATTCTTATGGAATTAACTGCATTTTTGGATTGAACTGACACTTCATTTTAACAAATACTGGTTGAAATAAATGATTCTTTTGATGCACCCAGAGTTAGGCACTCCCTTTCCTTTGTGCTTATTAAGCCAAGTTCATTCATTCTACAAACATTAAGTCAATCATATACCAGGGACTATGTCAGGCAATGAGAGATACTGATGCCTAAACAGATAAGATAAAATGATAACTGTATTGTAAGAAGTTTGTAGTGGATAAAACTGGATCATGACAGATGATTAAATATGCTTGGAGAAATAAAGGCTTCACAGAGAACGTTAACACTGAGTTCTCTGAGTTTAAAAAAGAGGAACAGGAGTTTGTAAGGCAGACAAAGTGGAGAGTATTTGAGATGGAGGGAACTATATGTTCAAAAATAAATCATAAATCATAGTAAAGTTGTTTATTCCCCTATTTCTAGTCTTTATCACATTAAATCACAGTATGTTTACTTATCTGTTTAGAATCTAGTTTGTGACTTCTTGAAAACCAGACTTTTACTTTGTGTTTTTATTTTCTCTAGTACCTAACATACAGTAAACAACTGATACATTTTTTGCTGAGTGAATGAAATAGCATCTTTTTGGTAATTTTTTTCTAGTTATATAAAGCTGGAATTGGATCCTTATTATAATAGGATTTAGTTGGTGGTAACGTGAATCTTTTTTAAGTAGACATACTCTTTTTGTACATACTTTTTGGGGATATACAATCTCTTCCCGGAGGAAGGTGTTTTCTCCAGCATTCTTATCAAAGAGACCCCAGTCCATCTTCAGATCCCAGATGAGGGTATAGCACGAACTGATGATACAAAAGACGATCCACAGGTAAAAGAACACCATGGTGTCTAAGTGATTTCGTTCTGAAGAAAAAAAGGAAAGGAAAAAGAGAAAATTACTAGAATTAAGTAAAATTTTTTATTAAATAAAACTAATTTTAAAATACTTCATATAGTTCTACAAAGGAAGATTTTAAACAAATCCCCTTGTAACTGTTGTCTAAAAAAATCTTAAATAATAAACCTAGTTATCCTGGAGTCCAAAGTAATCATGAAACATTTATTGAATACATTTTTTAAAAGGTACATTTGTAATTTTAGACACTCTATGCTCAATACATAAAAATACAACAAATAACTGCCAAGTTTTGAATGTTACAAAATGTCATTTAAACTTCTGCCATCAGGTGGCAGTTTAGAGTCAAAGATGAAAACAGGAAACACCCTAATAAGAATATATTTGTTTAGGGAAATTCTTGGACTTTTTATTTTAGAACAGTATTTCCTTCATCTGGCATGCATTTAGATCTTGTCAATACCCACTGTGAAAACAATCAGGTTATTTTAATTCTAGATGCAATGCCATAAAGCAATAGATTGATGAGCTATATCCTTAAGGACATATGTGAAAGCAAATCACACAGCAAGAATGGCATCCTTTTTTTGTTTTTTTGAGGTTGTTTATTGATACAAAGGCCAAATTTGACTTTATGCTGGTAACACTGTGAAGTAACTTTTATGCTGAGATGATAAACTGTACTAAATCAGAATGAAAATAATCACAAGTTTTTAGGTATACAATTTAGTTTTCTTTAGATCTTAAGAGTTCCAAATATTCTTTAATGACATTCTTCTTTGGTGAGTTCAAGACTCATCATGATGTCTTCTGTGTCCTCCAGGTATAGGATATAGGTATGTAATTACAATATGGTTATGAATCAAGAAAAAAAGATATAACATCTAGTTCAAAAAAGTTTAAAAATCTGACTAGTTTCCCAAAGATAGAAAGGAGATGATGTATTGTGCATTATCGATCTCCTTCCTATTAAAATAAACAAGTCTTTCTTAATCAATTTTGGTATTAAAGTGTTCAGTATTAAAGTGTACCCTTCAGAAATTTATAATCTGGTAAGTGAACTAGCCATTTGTTATTGCTGATAAATTGGAGCTCAAAATGAAGTATAAACAAAGTTCTGTGAGGACATCTATGAGAATGGGAATGTTTCCAACAGTAGGAAATAAGAGGAAATAGCATTTGAGTTATTTCTAGAAGCATAAACAAATAATGTTGTAAAAGTTGAGCAGATGAGGTAAGGCCATGCAAGGCTAAAGAAAGATAACGAAAAGGCATGGGGATGGGAAAGTGCAAGGTACACCCGCAAAGCTGCAAGTAATCTAAATCTAGTGTCGGTCAAAGACAAGCTATAAGGGACTAGGACTGACTTGAAATGACACTGGAAAAAGAGTTTGGGTTTGACTGTTAAATGTCTTTGTGGGCTCTAGAATCAGAGATGGATTTTAGAAAAATAACTGAATGGTAGGTTGCATGCATCAGAAATACTCAGTAGGTTAAAAAAATTATCTCAGAACTCCAGTATTGTGGTAGTCATTTTGTATCAGCTCATGCGAGGCAACTGTTAAATTTTCAAATGTTTTGTAAGCTGGTTGTTAAACACAGTCATTATTAAAAATTAAATTATGTAAGCTTATAACCAGTACACTTTAAACAAAGGGAATAAAAACTCAAAATCTATTACTTCCTAATCGTTTTCTAAATTTTGCTATTACCTGTTCTTTTATTTATGTATGTTCATTTTATCTGTATGATGGATATACTATATAATGCTGTGCTACTATACATATTTTTCCAACATTCAATGTATCTTAGTAGCCTGAAATTTGCTATGATAAAAGTAATCACAGAATGGAAATCAGCAAGAACAGCCAAGGGCTAGTTTCTTCCATTTTTAAATTTTTATCCAAGAGCTGGTTTCTTAAACATACTCCTGATAACATTCTTAAGTTTCTTCTCTTGGAAAGTCAGTGATAGAGAATAGAAACTCTTTTTTTTTTAGTGGTTTACAAGTGAGTCTAACGAACAATCCAGTTTGGCTATAAACACATTTTAAGGTGTAAAGTATTTCCACAAAACTTCTTTATCAAAAGCAAATTGGGATGAATATTTACATTACAACATTGTGCCATATGAATCATCAATTTAAAAGAGCTAACAAAATGTTTACTTATAGCCTAGGTTATCCTCGGGGTAGGCAAGACAGACATCATACTGGGTGTGTCCTGACATACCTGTTTTATTCTATAGACATACAGAGTCTAGCTGAGTAGCTTTCTTGAAAAATTATCATCATGATTACATAAAAAAAATCTTATTAGTCATCTATTAAGGTCTGCAAATAAGGCAAATGTAGCAACTTCATAATAATCACACTCTTCTCATTACTTCAAAATAAGGTCAACATATAGAGTAAAGCACTTAACTGTAAAATTATATCTGCAACTCTTTTTATTGATTTATTGATTTTATTATGTGCCAGGTGCTTAGATATAGTACCTCATTTAGTTTTGCAAAAAGCCATATTTTATTTGCTAGTAAGAGTAATGAAATGAGAATAGATACATTCAGTAGGAGGTAACAAAACCAGTATTTCTCAAATGAGTGAAGTTAATACCATCTTATTACTAAAAGCTGATTTTCTTACCTAATTCCTGAAATTACTGTGTTCAAATTATTATATAAAAGAAGATTGTGGAGGGGGAATAAACAAACAAAAAAGGAATAGTGAAACTAAAAGCAATGTGCTAATTTTATTTCTTCTAGATTTCAAGTCTTACCTTTAGCATAATTGTTAAAATGGTACAAGGGTCAAATACCTACTGCCTTTATAAGCCCATCTTCTTTCTTTCTTTTTTTTTTTAAGATTTATATTATTTATTTATGCATACAAGAACTGGGATGTAGGCTAGAGGTGCGGAGGTTGAGAGGATTCACCAGAGATAAGAGTGGGGAGCAGAACAGGTGGATCTACTGAAATACACTGCTTAGGGGAGCAGCGAAGCCCATCTTATTTCTATGAAACATAAAAGACTTATTTACTTGTAAAAAAAAAATACTTTAGGGGGCCTCCCTGGTGGCGCAGAGGATTAAGTCGTAGCACTGGATATGAAGCTATCTAGAGCCACTGCAGCACGAGTTCAACACCCAGCCAGGGAGCTTCCCACATGGTGCAGCAGACTTCTCCTGCCTCATCTGCTGCTCTCCTCAGCGGTGTATTTCAGTCAATCTGCCTGTTCTGCTTCCCACTCTGTCTCTGGTGAATTCTCTCACCTTCCCGACCCCAATACCTCTGGACTATACCCCAGCTTGTATGCATAAAAAATCTTTAAAAAAAAAACACAAATATTTTAACAAAACATTTTGGAATAAGTAGTGTTTTATCTTATGAACTTTTCCAAAGAAGGATTAGCACCCACCTGGTATACATATGCTATACTTTGGTCTCTTTTTAGTTATTACCCTTATTTGATCTTTCTCAGCTCCCAAATAAGAAGTGTTTCTCCCTGAAATAATCTGCCTTCATTGGTATTCAGGGGATGTACTAGAAAGATATTATCACTTTAGGCAAGCAATCACATCTAATTCTCTCTTGGCTAACTCTAGTAGCCCACTTCAGTGATGTTCAGAATCACAGAAAATCAAGTCATTGCTATTCTACACTAAGCTTCTATCTATTACACACCTGCCACATTAGAAGCATAATTATACTGTATGTATTTATGGTAATGGTACCTACTGATTCTAAAACAAAAATAAAATGAAGAATTTTGAACCCATAGCCAACATAGGACGGATAAAGCAAAATAGTGTCATAAAAGTGCTAAGAGAGAAACCAGAAAAGTTACATGGGGAAAACTTACAGAACCATTTAGGAGAATATTTTTAAAATGAAAAAAGTAGCATCATGTGAAGAAAGTACTAAAACATTTCTACTGTGGTAATAGTTTACTATTTGTTAATATGAAATGAAATAAGAAAACAAATAAAACACTGGATATTGATTTCAAGGCCTAGACCTATACAGGTAAGCTGAGTTATATTTGAGTTTGGCATCTAATGAATCCCAGTCTTATTCCTATAATCTAAAAAAAAAAAAAAAAAAAAAAATCAAACCACTGAAATATGAGATTAATAAATAAAATAAATGAATCTAGATACTTCCCTGATTTTTAGTGTATTTTCTTAATACATCATGTGTATTATATACCTCCCAGGTAATCGTACTTATCCTCAAGGCAGGCAAGATAGATATTATTATACCTATTATACAAGTTAAGGAAGTCGAAGTTCAGAGATACTGTATAGTGGAAAAAACTAGATTTGAAGTCAGAATATCTAGTTTTGAATTGAGACTCTGCCTCTTCCTAATTTTGTTATTACAGAAAATTCATAACCTTAAAATGATTGAGACGAAAACGTAAATCATTAAACTTAAGGATGTAACTAGAAATTAGGACAACTAGAAATAGGAATCTTGATCCAAGAAACTCTTTGTATGAGACAGCATTGTGTTGGTAAGACCTCCTCAACTCTAAAATGATTAGTTCCTTAAAACTAGTAACATTAAAAACATTTTTAAGATATGTGGAAAACATACTTTAAACACTATACACATATTATTTCATATTGCTTATAAAATTATGGTTATAGAAAAAGACAGAGGAGGTTATCCCTAAAATGAGGGAAGTAAAATTAAGAGAACTGACTTTTAATTTTTATTTATAACTTTTACATTATTATGTATTCCCCCAAGGAACTATGGTGACCATTTACGGGTGAATTATTGGTGGGTAACCTACTGGGAATACACAATAATGACTTTTAACTTTCTGTACTATTTGAATTTTACTTGCATAATTTAAAAAATAGGAAAAGAGAAAGTGGACTAAGGAAAATAGTTGCTTTAGTGTGGTAATATTTTGTAACAATTTAAACAATGATGAGATGGTTCCAAGACTGAACATTTGAATAGATCTTTCAGAACTATGGGCTTTGATCCTTTTGGTAAAGTATGGGATAATACACATTTTACTCTGTTTTTAAAAATATCCAATTTTAAAGAAAAAGTATCAAAAAAGGTTTCTATAAAAAGGTATCACGTCTTGAACTGTTTCAGATGGCATTTTTAGATCTGATGTTACATTACTGTAGCATATTGGCAGTTTGTCTGGAAAATGGTGAAGGAAATTTTAGACTTTGGCATTACCTTTCTCTGTACATGCCTCCTACTATATGAACTCTCACTCTCTTCTTTTCAGATCTGTTAATTAACCATAATATAGAAATATATTATTTTATACAATTCTAGATTAGTTTTTGTCATCTGTATTTTTTATCTTGCTACTATACTGCTTAAAAATGTTTCCCAGTCTTTTTTCCATTTTTAAATAGCTATAATTTTAGTTAGTGTTGACAACGTAAATGTTTTCAGTTCGACAAAGAAAAAAGTTCTTACCCATATGTATGTAGTACCTGAAGTTTTCTTATAGCTTCATAAAATAAGAACTTGAGAAACTGTCATAAAATTATAGGGCCCTTTTACTTCTTTATAAAGTGACTGTGGTTGATAACATTCCATTTTTAGTTAAATAAATTTCTGTCTCTTTGCAGAAGGCAGACACATTATCTATTTCAGAATTACTGTTTAGTTCCGTTATTAAAGGAGTGAGGGAAAGCAGAAATTAACCTTTAATAATCACTGAAGAGATCATTTTGTTATTGAGGAGCCTGTAAGTAAGGATCTATATAAATAGTAAACTAAATATAAATACAATAATGACAAATGCAATTTAATAACTGAATTACCTTCTTGATTACATCTGTCACATTTTACTCAAATATTTACAAAACACTCATAGCATACTGGATTGTGCTAGGTGCTAGGAATACACAGATGATGAACACAACATACCTTGCCCTTAAAAAATGCTCTTGGAGAGAAACAATCAGTTGGGGGGGGGGGGAGGGAGGCGGAGGGAGGGAAGGAAAAGGGCACAAAATGGAATAGAAAAGAACACAAGGGACCATGAAGATGGATCACGGGTGAATTGGTGGTGGGCTACCCAAGGGGAATACAAAATGTAAAAGACATAAATAACAATAAAAATATATATTTATAAAAAAAAATGCTCTTGGAGCTCACAGTTTAGTTTAGTAAGGGAGAATAAATTGCAATGATCCTCAACAGGAAAGTGCAATAATCTGTCAGTATTGCATAGTGTGCTAGCTGTTTTGAAGAAGGAATGGTTAAGCTCTTGTGAATTGGGTGCTCTTGTTATCAGATGACATACCTGAGGTATTAAAGAGCCAAAGCCCATGTTCTCATACATCTCTACCATTTAATGCTTGAATGTCTAGGATCTTACAAATACTACAGTAGGAAGAAGTTTTCAAACAGTTTTACTTGTCTCTGTATCTGTTCAATACCACATTCATTTACCACCTATACTGTTTACATTCTCCTGGTAGTTACTGAAGGGTAGTCGTGAATCACCCTTAGCAGAAGTACCTAGACACAGGTGGTAAAAAAACAATTTTTAAAATATTTACCCAAATTCTACTCAATTATATTGAAAGTGGTTCCAAGATAGTAGATTTTTAAGAAAACATACAAAGTGACTCATATTCATATCAAACTCTGAGGATCACAGCAGAATCTCATACTGTCTCATAAAAAAGGAATAGATTCAGAGACTGAGAATTCTAGTTTTGCTATTTGCCATGTAACCTGGGGGCAACAATTTAACCTTCCTCATTTATTTAAAAAAAAAAGTCTGTTCTACTTTGATCAATCAGCCTCAAAATGAAATGTGTGCCAAGGTACTACATATTGGCAAATAGTTCTAATAGGATAATGGACTATAAAGAGCTGAAGGGCAAGCCTTAGAAAGTCTAGACTAATTCCTTTAAAAAAACTGTAATGAAAAATTACTATTTCTTATCTTTTTTTATAAAAGAATTACACTCACCATAAAATAATTCATAAAAGGGCAAATAAAATGAGAGCATTGGGTAACCATATTATCTAGAAACATAATTTTGTACTTATTCATCCTTTAAAGATGTTTAATAGCCTGACTTTCTTCTCATTTACTTTTATAATAGTGATGGTCAGAAAATGTTAAATAACAGTGATGACTGCAGACCTCCTCATATTAGTCCAGATTTCAATGTTTCTGATATTTTACCTCTATCTGTTGGTTTGTGATACAGATTGATAAATGTGTGATATACAGGTGGTATTTGCTGTATTTAAAAAGTATTCATATATATTTAAATGAATTAATGTCTTCTTGACATACATATACTGAGATGATCACATAGCTTTTCTCTTCTGGTTTGGTTGTGATATGGTAAAATATTCCTAAAGTATCTTAGTCACAATAAATTATTCTTTTATAATATACTGCTCAATTCTAGCTCAATTCTAGTATTTTACTAGGAATTTTTCTACGTATAAAAAAATGGTTTATAGCAAGAAACAGATACTTTTTAAAAGTTTTGAAACAGTTTAAAACCAACTGTTCCTTGAAAGTTTATGGGTAGGAATTATTATCTTGATTTTACTTTTACCTCAGAGAAGGTACTTTTAGTCAGGTGACATAATAAGGGAATGACTAAGTCAACCTAGTTTTAATTTACCTAACTCCAAAGCCCCTGTTCTCTCTTTCAATAGGAAACCGTCTTTTACTAAACTAGTACTTTTGAAATTCTTACTGGCAGAAGACTTGATTAAATTGAGCAGAGAGATGTTTATGACACTCTAGAGGAAGACATCGTTCTGCAACAAAAATGAAAGATCTAAAAAAATCTATTTAAAATAACATTTTTTTTTTTCAGTTCTAAAGGAAGAGTTATATGTTGGTTATATGCTCATACAGTAAGAAGGAAGAGGAAGATCATACAACAGATCCCAGATATTTAGCTCATCTTTCTTTAGGGATTCAGTTTTTTTTACACCAGCTATAAAAGGTTATGTAGACTTCAGTATTTCAGTTTGGCAGATTTTCTTTTCCTAAAAGGAGACTTTCCAGTAAGGGTAAAATAGATGCAAGCAGTACAATTCTGTCTTTAAAAAAACATATACTCTAAGGCATTATTCAAAAGCACCAAAAAACATTTACGAGAGCCCTGAGAACCTTAAGAGAGGAAGCAATAGTAAAAAAGTCACGTATCAATGTGATACTTAAACAGTAGGTAATGCTTTATTTTCCTTCCCTTTTAAGTAGCAGCACTATTTCTTAATATATGAGAAAAAAATGCTTAAAACATAGGAAACTTTTCTTTACAAACATCCATGAAAACCATATTTTATAGCTCAAAGTACAATAAAACGTAGTATTAGATCATTGGTTTCATTCTCAAATTTTATTCATTCCAAGTAGCATGCTTTGTTTAATAATATATGAGAAGAAAATAGTCAGCTTTAACAAATACCTAATTACAAATATATAATTAATCATGTCATACCATTCTCCTATCACTGCAATCAACACTACTACGCTAGTTTTTATTTCCCTCTAATTCAAGAAACACTTTCAATTTTTCTGGCAGGGAGAATTATTTATACATATTTGGACTAACTCTACCTTGTTTTTACTAATAAAAGTGTTTGACTGTTAATGTGAAATTCTGGTTTATTGGAAGCATCTCTGGTTTTAGGACCAAAGGGTAAGAAAGTGGACATATCCCTAAAAGTTGGATTGTTCTCTGCACAATTTATTTTTGTACTTCCCCAAACATAAACTAATTTGGCATTTATAGGGATAGCAAACTCCCCAATGATCTTTCTGTCTTTATTATTTATTTTTTTATTTTGGGGATGAGTCAACAGCATCCTATAAATTGAGAAGGCAGTATGGTAGAGTAAAACCTGAGTGTGAATTCTGCGCTTGCTACTTCATTCTGGTGCTATAATTTTGATTCATATTCTAAGTTCTTCCACTTCCTCAGCTGTATGACTTTGGCATGTTAACTTAACCTTTCTGTTTTCAATTTTCTCATCAGTAAAATGATCAAGTTCTCACCTCTGACAAACACTTCTCTTTCCCCTAACTCTAGTCAGGCTCCTTGAATTTGTAGGCCTCAACTCTGATACCCATCATTCTTATAAAGCTTACATCACCCAGTTGTAGCAAGAATCTTGCTAAATCAGTTTGAGAGAAACTTTTATTACCCTCATCTATATCTCATCAAATTCCTTATCCTCCACCCTTGGTATCTGATATTATGATCTCCCTTCAGCAGGAACCCTGTCCAGACAGTTTAGCTAGAATCCCCTCTTACCTCTGATGTTTCCTTGTAGTATTTTTCTGTCTAATGACTCAGACCTGCGCTACAAATCCCCACTTACCCGTTCTGCCTTTGGAATTGAGCCCAGTTTTATGGTCCTATGACAAGATTTGTTTTCTCCTATCGCAACAATTTTTTAAAAACATATTTTTAAAGATTTTATTTATTATTTATTTTTGCATGGAACTGGAGTACAGATCAGAGGAGAGGGGGAGGGAGGGTGAGAGGATTCACCAGAAACAGAGTGGGGAGCAAAACAGGCAGAGTGACTGAAATACACAGCTGAGAGGAACAGCTGGCAAGACAGGAGAGGTCTGCTGCGCCATGTGTTAGTTCCCTGGCTGGGGATCGAACTCAGGCCAGGTTGTCACGGCAGGAGTCGCGGTGATAGCCACCAGAGAGGCCCCCTATTGCAAGAATTTTTGAATACAATTTGCTTTTGCTATTTTAATGTCTGACTATGATTTTAACACCTCATCAGGCTGTTAAGAATTAAATGAGTTAATACATGTTAAATGCTTAAAATACTGTTTAACCCATAGAAGTGTTCAACGAAAGCTTTTAATAATATTCTTTTTTATATACTATTTGCTGGTGTTTTGCATTAATTTTGATAAACCACTGTACCAGTTACTATAATTAAATTATTTCCCTGCTGCTGGACATTTATAAGGTTATTTCAGTTTTTTTTAACTATATAATGTTAGAAATATACATTAATTCCTACCCAAGTCTCCAATTACTTCCTTAGCGAAGAGTTAGAGTTAACATTAGTTAAAAGTTAAAGAAATGGAGTTATTAGGTCAAAATGATTTTAAGACTCTGATTTTAAGACTAATAATTTTAAGAATGACCAAATTGTTTACCACTTATACTCAGTTATCAACAGGATGTATGTTCATCTTTCCACATCCTTGTAAGCAACATTTCTTTGATGAAATATTCTCTTATTTGTATTTCTTTCATTATTAGAAGCATAACATGTTTCATATATTTAATAGCCATGTATGTTTACTCTGCAAAATTATCTGTTTATATCCTTTTCCAATTTAAGAAAATAAAACTGATTTCCATATTGTGATTACAGTTCAAAAATATTTGCCCCCTTCCCACACAACACTTTTCCCATGATTCTAACACCACTGATGTGGATTTTAATGATGTGATTTGGCTTCAGAATGGATACACTTTCTTTCAACCTGGCCACGCGACTTGCTGCTGTCAGTAGGAAATTAGCAGGTATGAAGCAAGCAGAGACTTAAAATATATTTGTGCAATAGGAGCTGTTTCTGCTAGTACCATGTAAAGAGATTTCTGTGGGTAACAACTGCTGCCCCCTTCAGTTGGGACATCAGAAAGAAAACATATGTAACAGACCCAAATCCAATTTACAGAGAAGAAACGAAAGTCTGGGGGGAACAGAGGTGTGAAGCCGTACTATCCAGCTGAGCCCAATCTAGCTCCATTAATTCCCAGCTGAACCACAGGGACATAAGGGAGAATAAACTGCTGTTGTTTAAAGTTACTGGGTTTGGAGGGAGGTTTATCATGTAGCAATAGCTGATTAGTACACTTACTATATTATACAACAAAACTCTCAAAAAAGAGATTCATGTATAATCTACTACTCTGTAGTGTAACATATACCTAACAAGAACTCAAGGCTTACAATACATTTCCCTATAGTTTTCTTTTTGCTGAAAATATCTAGACACAGCTTTCCTTGATGTTTATATACTTCCACCAGTAATATTCTCATGTAAAATTATACATAATATCAAATAATAAAGTGAAAGGTTAAAAATCTATTTTTAAGCAACTGTCTTTAAATTCTTTTACAATTAAACGAATTTTGTTTCATAAATTTAATTATTAAATAATTTTCAATTTCTGTTAAATATCAAAGATTCTCTTTCAACTTCTAAAGCAGTACTAATTGTTTTTAAACTTTTGTGCCTGGGTGTTTCAAAACCAATAAAATCTCTATAGAAATGTTAACAAACTATATCTGTCAACTGTTAGAGGAATTAAGAAAATAATGGTAACTAGAGAAAATACAAAAATAATGATATCAGGGTAAGAGCATGTTATTTTTTACAGGACAAGGAAGATATTTATTCAAAACTACAATGAACATTTTTAAAACATTTAAAGTGAAAAATAAGTTAGATCATTACTGTAATAAAACCATTTAAAATCAGCACAATGCCCAAAGATAAAAGCTACGCAGGAATTATTTGTTAAACTAATGGCTATTTGTAAATGAACTCATTTGAGCTTATATCATCAGAGGACTTAATATTGCTAAATGATGACTTCTAAAATAATTTATTTCTTGTCTGCATTATTAGTTAGGCTGGAGAAATTATAGCGAAATATATCATATTTCAAAAGAGAGGAAGAGATGAACTACTTTCAACAGAAAATCAAACATAAAAGCATTTATCCAAATGAGTTGGTTTTAAAAAAAGTTAATGGAACAAAAATTTCTCTAGAGAGTTTAAAAAAACAATTAGTGTTTCTATTATAGTATAACAAGAACAAAATTTGGAAATCTGGCAAAGCAGCTTGTATTCAGGATCGAAACAGGGTAACAAATTGGCTATGCCCCAGAGAGGAAGCACTTCAGGACTATGTGCGCTCACTCTCAATAATGAAATGACTATTTGCATGGAAGGCACTGAACTACTGCTGGGGAATCCTCATTAAGGGGCACAGCACCCCTTGGAGAATGTTAAACAAGGAGAAATCCAGAAGGGTCTGGGCACTGGAAAGCCACCAAGCAAACAAATATAAATGAACTCAGCTTTTAAGTGAACAGAGGCTATCTCTTTTTATCCAAGTATTTTAAAAGATTTTAAAAGTCTAGTAGCAAATGCCTGTGGGGGCAAATGCTAACAAAAGTCTGAAGTAAAATATGAAGTATTTTTAAAAGAAGTTTTTTTTCCTTCTATATATTCAGAGAAAAGCAAAGAGCTAAACCCACTTAGAATTTATGAATATTTCAGAATGTTAGAAACTATAAATGAAAACCAGAAAATCTAATGAAGTGAATTCTGCACATCAATGGGTTAGAAATAACATCACAATGGCTTTCTATTATTGTTAGCTCCCACAGGCTTTTTCCTGCCAAAGTCAAGGAACTTCAAGGACACACAAAAATCACTTAAAACACTTTCCTGTCTCCTCCAATGCCAATTCCAACAAAAAAACTTGGAGGAACTGGCTTCAAATTTAGCCTTGTAATGAATTGTGAATTCTTACAATATGGAGATTAGCTGCAAGCTAAATTCCTTTGTTTTTAAAATCAATGATGGAAAATAAAGCACACTGAAATGTTTAAAATGTAAAAATATTTTAAGTGGTGGTTTCCTGCATTATTTTCATACTTAATCTTCCTAAAATGGGTTGCCTATTAAACCCTCTTTCGCCCCTTAAAAAATGATTCCTGTTAACTCTTGAACCTCTGTGTTTGTAGCATAACATAAAGTATAACCTTTGAAATAACCCTGAAAAGGCTCACAATAATGCTGTTACTATGGTAACCCTTGCCTGCTAGTTCTCTGAAGACTTGGATCCCTGAGGCTGAACACCAGCACCTTACCATCTTCTATACCCTTCATAAAATGATTCCATTATCATAGCACAACTTCAATAAAAAGGCTCTACTCTAGTAATCACAAAGGAGGTGTACTTTTGGTTCAATGATTATTTCTCAAATCTAATTTTCATGATGCCTTTTCTCTTGAATATTGTAGATGAAAACAATAATCAAATTCGATTTCTGACCATTATTCAATGTCAAATTTTCTGTCAATGATCCTCAACAGTCTTTCCAATTTTATTCCTGTTTTAGGCTTTTTGGCAAAAAATTTTTAGTGCTATAAATATTTAATATGTAGTAAGTACACTAGATACATAAGCAATGCTCTCTTTAAAAATTCTTGTTTTGTATAAAAAAAAGACAGTTGAACCATGAATTAAGTTTTATTACTTGGGAAAAAAGCCAAATACACTACTAATTGATACCTGCCCCATACAACCTCTCGTCCAAGGAAATCACAAGGATTTCTTTTAAAGACTTCCCAAAAGGAAAACACATACATACCAGCTCTAGATAGCAAAGAAAATTATATTTCATTAAATTATAAATACCATTTTTTAGCAATAAACTGATTTCATGTGTACTAGACCTTATTTAATCCTTACAACAAATCTGTGAAGTAAATGGAGTAGATGCTACCATATTCACTTTAAAGATGTGGTTTTGTCTAGGGGAAAAAATTAAATAAAAACCCTAGGCTAAAGAAGATCAGAACTGGAAAACAACATTCCCACGTCTCATAGATTACACTACCTTAAGCAAAGACATGAAGGGATAATTAGAATCCTCCTTAACTTAATACAGACAAAAGGATATAGTTTAATTATTACCTTTGGGAATTCTTTTCTACATTTCTCATCTTGAGATCTAGAGACTGGGTTAGGGATTTGTGCTATGGGTTGTTCTGGTACCCTGCTTGTCTCTTTACCCTCTATATAATGCCTTTTTAAAAAATGTGGTTTGAAAAGCCCAAATAGGATAAGATCTTTCACTTTAACCATTTTTATGTTAGGGTTCAGAAGTTTTAAGTATATTCACATTGTTGTGTACCAACCAGTGTCTTCTTTTATGTCTATTAACCCTATTAGCTAATATTCCTGAGGGTAAGAACGGTGTGCTATTTGGTACTCTATTTTTAGTGTCTAGCAGAGATGATATGTAGAATATTCTCAACTGAATGCATACTAACTCTATGTACCCACATACCCTCCTAACCCAGAATCAGAATTAAGAAATGTTTACACAGGTGTGTATATACTTACGTTAAGTCTAAACTTTTCCTGATTTTGTAGACTAGTTTTCCAATTAGGGTCTTATGGCAGATAGCCTATATAGTGAGTTGGATGAGGATAATCTACAGTTCCAAGAATTTAAAACAAAATTTAAATAATGATAAAAATATCTCATCAAAAATTACTACATTGTAGAAACAAGTTCAACAACTTAGAGGAAATGGACAAATTCCTAGAACTATATAATCACTCAAAACTAGATAAAGAAGAAACAGGCCAATCACAAGCAGCGAAATTCAATCAGCAATCAAATCCCTTCCCAAAAACAAAAGCCCAGGACCCGATGGTTTCATAAACGAATTTTACCAAACGTTTAAAAATGAACTAGTCCCTATCTTATACAAACTCTTTCAAAAAATTGAAAAGGAAGGAATACTACCAAACACGTTCTATGAAGCCAACATTACACTAATACCAAAACCAAACAAAGACAACACACAAAAAGAAAACTACAGACCAATCTCCCTAATGAACACTGATGCAAAAATATTTAACAAAATCTTAGCCAACAGGATCCAACAATGCATCCAAAAGATAATACACCACAATCAGGAGGGATTTATTCCAGGGACACAGGGATGGTTCAACATCTGAAAATCAATTAATGTAATAAAAAAAAAAAAAAGAAAAATAAAAACCATATGATCCTATCAATAGATGCTGAGAACGCATTTGACAAAATCCAACATCCACTTATGATAAAGGTCCATGAAATCCTTGGTTTAGAAGGAACATTCCTGAACATAATAAAAGCCATATATTACAAACCCACAGCTAGTATTATCCTCAACTGTGAGAAGCTGAAAGCCTTTCCATTAAAATCAGGAACAAGGCAAGGATGTCCACTCTCACCACTACTTTTCAATATAATATTGGAAGTCCTAGCCAGAGCAGTAAGACAAGAGAAAGACATTCAAGGAATCCAAATAGGGAAAGAAAAAATTAAACTGTCACTATTTGCAGATGATATGATAATATATACAGAAAACCCTAGAAATCCCATAGAAAAACTACTCAAAATTATAGACCAATTCAGTAAAGTAGCAGGATACAAAATAAATGCACAAAAATCAGTAGCCTTTCTATATGCAAATACCCAGTCAGAAGAAGAAATTAAGAGATCCATCCCCTTCAAAATTGAAACCCAAAAAATAAAATACCTGGGAATAAATCTAACAAAAGAGGTAAAGGATTTATACAAAGAAAACTATAAAACACTGTTGAAAGAAATAGAAGAAGACACAAGAAAATGGAAAGACACCCCATGCTTATGGATTGGAAGGATTAACATTATCAAAACGGCCATTCTAACAAAAGCAATTTACAGATTCAATGCTATTCCAACAAAAACCTCAATGACATTCTTCAAAGAAATAGAACAAATACTGATGAAATTCATATGGAACCACAAAACCCCCACATAGCTAAAGCCCTCCTGACTAAAAGGAAAGAAAACGGAGGGATTACAATCCTGGATTTCAAACTATACTACAGAGCTGTAATAATTAAA
This sequence comes from Scalopus aquaticus, assembly GCA_004024925.1. Classification (NCBI taxonomy): domain Eukaryota; kingdom Metazoa; phylum Chordata; class Mammalia; order Eulipotyphla; family Talpidae; genus Scalopus; species Scalopus aquaticus. The sequence goes on from PVIJ01003596.1 coordinate 87,854, forward strand.
ACAGCATGGTACTGGAACAAAAACAGACACTGCAGCACGTTTACAATAGCTAAGGTATGGCAACAACCCAGATGCCCAAAAATAGATGACTGGATCAAGAAGATGTGGGACATATACACAATGGAATACTATTCAGTATTCAAAAATGATAAACACATGCAATTCGCTGCGACATGGATGGAACTAGAAGGAATCATGCTCAGCGAAGTAACCCAGAGGAAAGAGAAAAATATCAAATGGTTTCACTTATAACAGGGATATAGGGGAACCAAATATGAGAGAGACACCCAGAGAGGGAGGGAGAGGACAAGGGCTCAAAATGGGGGAGAAAAGGGCACAAGGGCCCATGGTGATGGGTCACGGGTGAATTGATGGTGGGTTACCCAAGGGGAAAACAAAATGTAAAAGATATAAATAACAATAAAAAAATAAAGTCTAATAAGCCAAAAAAAATTACTACACTGGCAAACATGGAGTGAAATTAACAATATTTCTATTTTCTTAATGGTTTCTGATGTTGGGCTAAACAAATAGTTTCTAAAATTAAATATACTAGGACTGGTCCTACTCAAGATTTCAGAGGGAGAAAAAAAGAGACTCTAATGATCAGTTAAATGCCTTTTCACTCAGCTTATGTCCAATTCTTTATTTAGCTCATTTTTTACTCTTTGAGTTCAACAAAGGAAACTTGATAACTAAAATAACTGTTGACTCATGAATGAAGCTCAGTGAACAAAGGTACTTGAACAAAAAGTGAAATATACTCCTAATTGATACCTGCCCCATACACCCTCTCATCCAAGGAAATTATAAGGGTTTCTTTCAAAGACTTATATATTATATTGCATACACTACCTTGCAATTTTTTTGTCCAAAAGTTGAGTCACACTACAACAAAACTTTCATTTTGTATACAGCTATGTTAGTTTTTTCAGTTTACTTATATTAAAAACTGAAAAACTGAATTATAATAAATATGAATTTATCTCAGTTTGTAATGCATTTGTAATACTGTTTTGATGAACTAAAAATAATAATCAGGCTAATGACAATTACAACCCAGGAAGAATAAAATCTTTTAGTATCTTCTAGTAACAGGAAATTAATAATTTATACATGTATTAGACAAGTCATTAAAACAATAACATTATATTAAAATAAAGTTCAGTGGATTGGAGACATAAAATTTCCACTGTAGCACTGCTTCACTTTTAAACATATAAATTATGGAAACAACCTAAGTGCCCCAAAACTTCCTGAGTGGATCAGGAAGATGTGACATATATAACGAAGGACTACTAGTCAACTATAAAAAATAAATTCTTGCCATGGGTGACAACATGGATTGAACTGGAGGAGATCATGCTAAGCAAATCAAGCGCCAGACAAATGCAAAACAAATACCAGATGATGTCACTTACTGATATATGTAGAATACAGAGAAACAAAGGGTCAAATAAAGCCAAATCAATAACAAATTCTAAAAATCTGATGTAGAACTGAGGTTGCCAGAGGGAAGCCAAGGGAGACACCAAAGGTAGAAAGGAAGCACAATGGACTGATGCTGGACTGTGGGTGTTTTGGTGGTAGGTGTGGTGTGGTAAAAACATCTGAAGGCGGAGATTCTATACCTCTAAATCATAAACAATGTTGTAAATCTATGCTACCTCAATTTAAGAAAATTTAAATTATATGCATATATTTAATAGAAACATTTAGTAGTTTTACTTTAAAGTGGTATTTCAAATATACTGGAGACTACATTTTTTGGTAATTATTTAAACTTTGGATGAAAAATTTCTGATAAAATTTCAAAATGTTTGAGAAATAATATAGTTTTAATAAGTTAATAAATTAATATATCTTTAAAAAATTATTTAAAGGGGTACATGAGCACAAAAAAAAAAAAAAGTCTGAAGGCCAAATTACTATCCAAATCTCTGCTTCTAATTTTAAATGCTTAGTTTGGAGTGTTTGCAAATTAAGGAATTTATCAAAACTACTGTATTTGAAGAATCTACTGCAAAAAAAGGTGTGTTATAGAAAGTGTTCTGCTGAACCACATCACAACAAATCTTATGAAAAACCCATGATCCCAAATTTTTCAAACTCATCACACACTTTAGATAAGTAACAATTTGAGAGCATTATAAATTAGACTCCTACATTATAGCACATCAATTAAAAAAACTTACTGACAAATTTTTACCAAGATACTTAAAAATAAATGTAATAATTTTAATTAGTACCAATTCTTTACCACCCACAGATGAGAGTGTGCAGCCTCTAAGGTGTAGGCGGATATTGATTTAAATAGACAAAGAACGAACGCATTTTACTAAAAGGAAGAGAGATTTTTGACTGACAGGTTTTGGAAAAAGGTTAAAAATTCAAAAGAAATGACTGCATGAGGCTCAGTACCTAAAAGCTTTTTTCACTTCCCAACAGAAGAGCAGTCTCAAGTAATAACTGGTTGCCATGGAGATAAAAAAAACTAGAGAAATCAGGGAACTCAATTTGCAGTTAAATGGGCTGGAAACAATCCTTACTACTTGAAGAAAGGAGATTAAAAATGTACATGATTGCCAGAGGGAATCTTTTTTACCTAGCATTTCCTAACCTCATTAATGAACCAGAAATCTAAAATACCAAATGAAAATCCATGGTGCCCACAGACTGAGCCCATTAAACATAATTCAGAATTTCAAACAATATTACAAATCTTTCCTATTCTATATGACTTTGATTTTTGTAATTTTCTTGCTAATAAATATTGGAACGAGACTAAAATTGTGTTCGAGAACAAACTAACTGAGGGGATTGGCATCAATTGGAAAAAAGATCATGGCAAAAGAAAAGTAATCAGAGTAAGAACAGATTCAGGTATGAAAATCCTGGTTCTGAAAAATCTCTTCACAGTCAATTATAGAATACCTTTGTGAGTGCTGTAAAGGGCTGCAAATGTCACCATGAAGAAAGTTGTGGAGTATTTGCCAGCATTAACTAAATGAGGAAAGGCCCTTTTTGTGTCTCGGTATCGGCGCAGGCACTGGATGAAGCGAAGCCAAGCAGGAATGCACTGAACGATGGCCCGCACACCATATGAATATTTATGGCAAAATTCTGGTTCTGTGAATATTTCAAAGAAGAAAAAATTACAATAAAAAAAAACTTGTTCACATCATTTAGTCATATACTGAAACACTAGCAAGTCCATAAAAGCAAGGAGACAGAGTTTAGAATCACTTTCTTCTCTGCAACTATTGTAGTATCGAAATTCTTAGTTGTAGGTAAGCAGGAAAAAAAAAAGCTAAATACATTAGAAGGGGAAGCCTCTCAGATTTCTGATTATCTGTGTTTGACTTTCTTTGATGTGTGTAAAATATAAGAAAATAGAAGGTGGACATATTAATATAAGGGGAAAAAGCTGGTTAGCTCTGTAATTTGAAACATCTGGAAAACCTCAATTGCATGAACTCCAAACCACTACAATACAATATACTCCTCCCAATAGACTGTTTATGCTTTTGTGCTCCTCTTTTTTTTTCTTTACAAAGAAGAGTGTTTATTTTTAAATGAGAAGACTGGAATGTTGGTATATAAAGTTCTCTTCAAATTCTGGGGTAGTATTGTAGTGTGATCAATCTTAGCAGAGTTGTGATATGCTGGCAATCACTGAAAATTGTGTTGGCACTTTTGTTAGTTTTTGTTAACTTTTGTAAGTCAAATGTTACATAATCTGTCTAAATTTGGCCTTTGTCATTAAGGTAAAATTCCTTAACACCTTAAACTCTTGGCATAAACTAAGAGTGGGAAAAAGAGCCAGAAGAAAAACAAGACCCCCTATAATAAGAATTAAAAAACAATCTACAATGGCTTTCTCAAATCATTTTATCTAATGCTAAATTATCAGTATTTCTGATTATAAAGTGATACTTGGCATTAAAGCATTTGTGCTATATCTACCAAAGTTCTTGAACTTTTTTTAGTTTTAAAGTTGTAAATTTCTTGGCAAATCATTACATATCATTTAAGAGCCAAATCATATCAGATAAAGAGAGAGCTAAAAGAAGCCAAGTACATTTAATTAAGTTTGCAATGTTACTGGATGAGTTTTCACCATGAGCTTAAATTTTTCAGTTATCATTCCCAATATTTCTTGCTTAACATTGGCAGTTTAGTAGTGTGGATGCACATTCATACTCTACCTTCTGATTCATTTGGCAAAAGGCCTCCACTTTCATCCCATTTGAGCTCAAAACTATAGAAACAGATCATATATTCCAGGTCCATCAATATCACTGACAGGCTGTTGAGCTGATCGGCCAGCCAGAAATCAGCAAAGCCTACCTTATGGAAAGGGGCTGTAAATACTCGAAACTGAGAGAAAGAAAAAAAAATTAGAAAGCACAGCAACAAAAAAATTCATCATGAATTTCTCTAGTTCATATTTGACTATACAACACAATTACTATAGCTGATAAAATAGAAACCAATGAAAACAATCACAAATATAGTGGCTATTAATAGTGAGAAATAACAGAATTCAGTGAGAATTCAGTGAAGGGAATGAGTTGAATGGATAATAAGAAAGGAAATAAAGGATAAAAGTAGGGTGGGAGGCAGCAATAGTTACAGTTAGAAAGCAGAGAGGCTCTTTTCTGTGTAAAGAGCAGAATGTAGAAGCACTGAGGACATCTAGTGATAGGTTCTATGGTAAGTTTTGCTGGAGACCTATAGACCGATAATTTTTGAAGTGTTGTCCCATCTTAGCTAAGATGGGAGCTTAAATTAGCTGACTGAATCTAAAGCTCTTCTCTGCCTACAAAGAATTAGGAAGGGAAGAACTGTACACTGTCTTTTTCTCTAATCAGTCACTTCATTTCACTAATGCCATGGGGATGAATAGTATTTGTCTTGAAATTATGCCACAAAAATCAGCCCACATCCAATTGTTATGGAAACAATGATAAATTAATTCAGGTTCCTTTTACTGAGCAGCAATTCATTCTGTGTATTCTTCTTGTAACACATTTCTCATAATCCATTAACCATAACAAATCTATGAGCTAGGTACTATCCATATCCCCATTTTACAGAAGACTCATCCTAACCTATTACGTGGAAGAATGTTAATACTGTAAGGGAAATTCTGGAACTGCAGAGGGGGAAGGATTAGATTCTAATGCAATCACCATGAGTAGGATCAAATTATGCTGAATGCCTTGAGAGGCCCTGAATGAAGAGGGTATGGGATTAAGGCAGCTTTATTCCTTACTTATTCTGTCACAAGATTTCTGTCTCAAAAGATGAAAATGGACTCCTGACACAAAGTAATTTCACTAAGTAGCAGTTTTGAGAAAATCAGTACAAAATCTGCAGCTCTTTTGCCACCTAGCAATATTAATTTAGTAGACATATTCAGCCTGGAGTTTTTGGCTCTCTTAGATTTGGCAGTGGGTTCTTGCTATTTCTGTTCTTTCTCTAAATATTTCTGAGACAAATGACTAAATTATGACCCAGTCTTAGGTGTCAACTATCTATGCCAGAAACTGTCTTGGAGCTTTGGACCAGGTATCTTCAAGACACAGTAGAAGCTTTTAGAACTTCTTTTCTGGAGCTGATATATTGAGTCTATGGCTTGGTGTCTTAATCACTCTCTTAACTGTTTCAGTAAGTTGCGCAACAGTCAGATAAACAAGCAACAATAAGCTCCAAGTACAGCAAACTCCTGTTATTCAGGGGGTAAAAGGTAGGTGGCAGGGGTTACATTCTGCTACCAGTTCACATTGTATTTTAAGAAATAGTATGTAATGGACTTCCAAAGAGACAAAAGCAATAGGATGGTTTAGATATAACACTAAAGGATCAGGAAGTCTAAATCAATGTTTAGTCATGAACTTTTGTTAAATTCGTAGCCCAGGACAAATTTCCACTTTCTCACTAACATGGACAGATAACCATCGTTCTCACAATCTGCTAAAATCAAGCTAATACAGAAAATGTCCATAAGAGGAGAAAGTGTTTAACAGATAGAGGTATCAGACTGGAAAAGCAAGGAAGTGTCATGAAAACATAAACAGGAGAGAAGGAAAATTCTACAGATGAGAGCAGATGAAAAAAAGGAAGAAAGGAGGAAATTGTAAATGTTGGTATAATCTTGACTAATGAAGGAAAGATTATATTTATTCATTTATTTAACAAAGATTATTGACTGTATGTCAACATTGTAAAGGTACAGAGACAAACAAAACATAGTCTCTACTCTCAAAGACCCACAGTTTGGTTGGGCAAATAAATGCCTAAAAACAATGATAGTACCATGCAATAAGTGTGCTAATACAGATACACAGAAAATTCTTCAGAAATACCAAGAAGGAATCAAGTAACAAGTTCTGAGAGAAGTGGGGGGAGAGGGCAGAAAACAAATCATACTTAACTCCCTGACATTTACACATTATCAAGTTCATCTTAAATTTATTTGAATTCCCCTTTCTGAGTGAGAATTCTTTCCTTATTCTGGCTAAAGCCTTTCAACTTCTTCTTTGTTTATGATTTAATTAAAATGATAAAGAATGACTGAGTTTTGGTAGTAAAAAAGACAGATACAATTCTGGGTCTCTGATGTTTTACCTACTTTCACAAAAAGTCACTGATAGATTATTACAAAGGTGATATGCTAACAACAACATCTAAGTAAATGTAGATTAAACAGTTAAGTTTTAATTTCAATGTTTTAGAGGCTTATGAATAATCACATTCTTTCTAAATCTGATTTTATATTGCATTAGTTTGATCCACTAAATCAAAGTTAAATATTAGATAAAGTGAACAGCAGGTGTTAACTTAAATGTTAGTGTTTAAAAGTACAGATTAGGGAGTCAGATTACCTGGACTCATATCCCATATTGCTTACTGGCTGTGTGACCTTATTTAACTTCCTTGAATCTATGTTTCCTCATATATAAAATGTGGATTAATAACAGCTCCAATCTCATGGGTCATTAAAAGGATCAAGTGAATTAATATATATAAAATGTCTAGAATAGTGTATTATTAAATGAGAACATTTCTCATTTAGCATCTAATCTTACAGTAGAGACATATATCAAACTGTTACTATATAACTAAAGAAAATATTGGAAAAATCTATTTCAAATTATATAGAAAAGGACTCTAAGAACTAAGTAAGAAGTGTTGGTATTTTTGCTTAGAAAATCTCAGACACTTTATGATTCCTAGAGGGACTTCCTATTAAGGCAAATACAGATCTAATGTATGACCTAATGAAAGTAAATATTCTGTACCAATTTGACACATACCATTTGTATAAAAGTAAGTCAACTTTTATAAAAACTTTTTATAGCTTGTATCAATTCCATAAACTCAAATTCAAATATGTATATAAGTGGTACCCAGTGTCTATCACTATGCCTAAGTGCCATAGGTGTTTTTCCCCATTAAGAATTAAAGGGGGGGGACCTCCCTGGTGGTGCAAGGGGTAAGTCTCAGCACTATGAAGCTATCAGCAGCCACTGCAGCACCAGCTCTATTCCTGGCCAGGGAGCTTCCCACAGGGCACAGCAGACCTCTCCTGCCTCATCAGCTGCTCCCCTCAGCAGTGTATTTCAGTCAATCTACCTGTTGTGCTCTCCACTTAGTCTCTGGTGAAACCTCTCACCCCTCTGTACCTCTGGCCTACACCTCAGCTCTCGTATGCATAAATAAATAAATCTTAAAAAAAAAGAATTAAAAGAAAGAAGGAAATGTAGTTTTAGTTTAGGATAAAATAAAAAAAGCCTAAATCAGACACATAATTAGACTGGAAACAATCTTGTTAATTCACTTGAAAAAGTCTAAGGGTAAGTGTTCTCAGTGAGATTTAAATTAAGTCACAAGATGAACTAATATAAAAGTGATCTATAAATAACATTTTTCCTGCCTAAATTATTATAAATATAATGCCCACAATGCTGCTTCTGTATTTCATTGCTTCTGATAGGAATAATAAAATAAAACGCACTACTTATTACACCATTCCATTAACAAGTTCTAGTTTACTAACACACAGCAAATGCATACAGAAATGTCTACTCACTGGGGAATTGTTCTGTTAATAAGTATAACTAGTAATGCATGAATCATAATTTACTATTTTTAAAAAGGATACACTGGGAAATGCTCACTTAGCAAAGAGTATATACAACTGTATTAGCCTATTGTTGAAATGATGTGACCATATTAGCACCTTAGTTTTCTGAGCTTAAAATAATTTGTTCAGTATAAATTTCAAAAAGGAAAAAAATGGCTCACCTTTTTCTTTTGTCTTAAAAATAAACCTCTAGAGAGCATGTTTTCTAGATGATGGTGTAATATAAAGTGAAACAGACTTACAACCTGTCAAAAGATTCTTGTTCATCTAAGCTGCAGAATTCAGAATTCAACCCAAAGTCAGTCCCAGAGGTGTTGCACTTAAAAGGAATGGTTAGCTCTTTTATTTATTTGCATTTAATGAAATTGGGGGAAAAGAGGGAGTATTTCAATTTGTTATAAAAGCCCTAGCGGAAGAAGTAAGAAATACAATAAATATATACTTTGGGAAAAATATCAAGGAGACACGGGTCATTTTCGTTTCCGGATTGCTATAAGCACTTATCTATATTGGAATGTAGGTTGCTTTTTATCTGTAAAGTGCTTACTATGATTTCAATAAGAAAGCCATATTCTATGTCTTCAGATTTTAAAAATGCTATCTACAAGGGGTAGGTTACTAAAAACAAAAAATTCTGATAACCCTCAGTGGCATACAAAAGAGAAAAATCACAGTTTTCAAAAGGTGGTATACTTTATAAGGTAAAAAAAGAGTCAAATAGTAATTATGGGAGTTCTGAAAGTTTGTATAGAAATTGATCAATTTAATTACTAATCTTCACTCTACTGTTAGTTGTAATTCATAATCTAATTATATGAAAGCATTTCCAACTGTAGAGTTGGTTTAATTTAGGAGTAAGCAGACATTCCTTCTATGTGTCATCTTTATTAAAAACAAATACAGCTAACATTCTTATAGGAAATTCTAAATCTTAACACTTTGTGTGCCAGTACCCTTTAAATTGACCAGCCCTTGGGGGCTGGCCATTTCCTGTGCCACCGCATGAATGGTATAAGAATTCAATAAAACACACACAACTCCTGAACTACTGGATAGATTTTACTGGTGACAAAAACATGTACTAATACGTGAGTGGACCACAAAGTGTTAAAGTTGAGACTGTGATTTTGAGATTATGAAGTAGGTAAAGTGGAAGAAGAAATAGAATTTCTTATAAACAAGAATCAAAGTTAGTTTCTCAAACTAAACAAAGTGATCTAGCAAGGCATTCCCACTGCTTTTAGATAATCAGTCTGTCATAAAATAAAAACGTTTGACTACATGCAACAATTTATCAGGAATGTAAGAGCTTTGCCACTTTTAAATACAGGAAACTTATCACAGCTGATTAAATAATCTATGTAATGAAATAATTAACCACGGATCAATTATTATTAACTTCCAAAACCATTTCAATATCTGGAAACTTCACACTCCATTTTTTGGAGATAATGAATTAGTGCTTTCCCCAAGGCCTGTGCACTGCAAAATGTCAGGGGAATCAGTCCTGAAGTATTCTTTGCCCCTGGAGGCGGGATATCACTCACACAGACTACAATGGAGTTGTGCAACCCAACTGCCTTGGTTTCATCCTAGAGGAAGTCAATGACGAATATACTACTCTAAAAAGGCATACATGTTTCTGAACTTACCAGCAATTTAAGGAGCCAAAACCGGGATTTATAATAGAAAGTTTTGGTGGGGTTAATGAGGAAGAAAGCCATAAATCCATAAAGGACAAGTGGATACACATATGTGGGGATGACACTAATTGGAGCAAAGAAGCACGCCAGGAGGCTCAGGCACCACAAGATCCCAAGGAATCCAGCAATCTAATAAACGGGAAAGACAAAGAGAGAGAAATTATCATTTTTATTCTTATCATTACTCAGAAATATCTTACGAAGTATTTTTAATAGCTTATAAAAAAATTAGAAAAAAATGCCCATTAATCCAATCCTCCTCTTCAAGTAGAGGATGAATTTCAGTGCCTACTAAACCAGCTATATTAGCTATAGCTAATGCAAACTATATTTATGGGATTTTATCTTGTTGATTACCTCAAAGAGATGCTGATGAGACAAATTGCTTCTCGGATTAAGTTCAAAGATGAGCACATGATTTACTCCAGCCTGTCTCCAGCCGTATGTGTTGATGCCCAGTAGAAAAAGGAACTCAATCAGAAGAAATCCACCCCGATAGATTCTTATCAAGGGCCATATACTTCTATTTGCTTCAAGTTTAAATACAGCTGAAACAATATGAATTTGCCAATTAGTTAGAAAATTCACAGTCTCTTTTAATATGCTCTTATTTTTCAGTAAGACAGCCCCAGGATAGGAATTTTTCATAAATAAAACCTAAGCCTAGACTATCTAAAGAGTCTAATATTAAATTACCTACACATTCTTTCCCTTTTACATTTCACTATACAAAATTCCATCAGTATAATTTGACTTTTAGCATGTTAATTCACTGTCCCATTAGTTTCTTATGTTACAGAAAAATCACAGTGAAATAGTTTAGAACATAAGATAGTTCTGTCAGTGGAGATTCCTGATATGATACATAGTCTTTGACTTTGTTTTGTACATAATTAAATTGCATATAGTAATACCAAACTCAGAGATGTTGTGAAAGTCAAAATAGTATACATGAAAGAAATATAAAGATGGAAAGGCCATATAAATGACAACAGTTAATATTTATAGAATGTTTACTATGTGCTAAGAATTGTTCTCAGTATTATACATTTAACCCTCACAATGGCTCTAACAGTTTAAAACTACTATCTCCATTTAATTGATGAGGAAACTAGAACACAGAGAGATTAATTTGCTCAAGGTTACCAAACCAGTATAGGGCAGAGTCAGGATTTTAAGCCAGACAATTTTGCTCTAAAACCCAAATTCTTAACCTCTTCATTCTATTACCCATATGTCCACACAAATATTCAGTATTATTATGCTACAACTCTCAATTATTTTAACATTCCAACACCTTAGTCTCATAATTTAAGTTCTTCACGAACTGTTCCCCAACTCACTTTTCCCACACTTACCTCACAATGTCCCACGTCACTAATTCTTATTTCCTCATGAATTTTACTACCCTTTTCACAAGTTTACTTTTTCACACTTGTTCATGTTGTCCAGGACCTACAATGTCCTTGTTCTTTTTCTCCATCAATTCAAATTCCACTTACTATTTGAGAGCTTGATCCCTATCTGTTCATAAATTCACTGAATCAATGTTTCCTATGAGGCTATGTGCCAAATACTTCAATTTACTTAACAATTTCTTAATTTCCCAAGGAACTATAAAATGGACTAATAGCACTCTTCTGAAATTTAATGATAAACTACCTTATACACTTGCGTAATTTAAATAACCATTTGTTATTTACCTTTGTATTCTCTATAGTACACAGTATATTTAACACAATAAAAATAACAGGGTCGAGAAAGTCTTTACTTTGGAAAAAATACTACAGACCAGCTTTCAAATCTCAGCTATACTAAGCCAAATTATTTAGGTTTTCTAAGTCTCAGTTTCCTTGTTGGCTAATGGAGATAATACCTATTCCCATAAGTTTGTTAAGAAGATTAAATGTGAACAATATATATTATGTCTAAAAAATGTTGGCCCATTATGAGTATTCAGTTTATGTTAGTTTATTTTTCATATTGCTCGAGAAAGTTTTATTTTCTTAATTTGACAAGTATTTATTAGGTGCTACTAAACATTACATCATTCGAAGAGCTAGGGATTGAGTAATGAACAAATGACAAAATGCCTTTAAGATCAGACCAAACCATAACCACAAAACTTCTATTCTGTATGTCAGAGAGTGATAAGGCTTTGAAGAAAAAAACAAAGAAAAAGGAGATAAAGTTAGGGGTTATTTTAGGTAGGGTGGTCTCGGGAAAGGGAATGTACAAAAGGATCTTAAGATAGCTACAAACCCGCTATGTTCCAGGAACAGATAGAAGGCCAAGATCACTCAGATTGGAATGAATGAGAGATTACAGTGATAAAAAGCTAATCAGGGACAGACCAAGTAAAGCTTTGTAGTATTTTGTCAAGACTTAAGCTTTTCTGATGTATGAAGCCAATGAGAGTTTTGCACATAAATGACATGACCAGATTAACAATTTTAAAGGGCTACACTAGCTATTATGTGAAGAACAGACAGTAAGGGAACAGGTACTGTAGCAAGACTGGTTAGGAGGATATGAATAAAAAACTACATGTGATTTTATAACCTGCTTCCTAAGCAAAAACCACAGATACAACAGTCAGGAAACAAAAATAATAAATGTAAGTCCTAAGAGCGCACAATAAAACTCCCAGAGGTAATAAATTCAGCAAAATTACAGAGCACAAAATCAACACACAAAACTCAGCATGTGTTGCTGGAAGAAATCCCATGTTTGTGGACTGCAAGATTTGATGTTAAGAAGGCAATGCTAACCAATGTGTTTTACACATTTAATATAAACCATCTAGTATAACAATAGCCTTTTTGTGCAGAAATGGAAAAGGGCATCTTCAAATTTATATGGAATTGCATGAGGCCCCATGTAGCCAAAACAACACTGAAAAAGAATTATGTTGGAGGATGCACATTTCATGGTTTCAAAACTTACTACAAAATAGTGTGGTCCTGGCAAAATAACAGGTGTATAGGCAAATGGAATGGAATTGAGAGTTCAGAAATAAATCAATACATCTATGGCAGATTGATTTTCAACCAGAGTGTCAAGATTATTCAGTGGAAAAGAATATTCTCTTTAATAAATGGGACTGGGAGAGGTGGCTATCCACATGCCAAAGAAATTAATTGAACTGCTACCAAACAGCATACAAGCATAAGAAATTATTTTAAAATGGATCAATGACCTAAATAAAAGAGCTAAAACCATAAAACTCTTAGAATGTAGGGTAAACCTTCATGACCTTGGATTTAGCAATGAATTATTAGATATGACAACAAAAGCATAATAAAAGGAAAAAACAGATCAACTAAACTTCAGCAAAAATGAAAAATTGTGTGCACCAAAGGACAGTAATTAAGAAAGTAAAAGACAATAGGAGAATATTTACAAATTACATCTGATAAGGGTTTACTATCCAATATATATAAAGAAATCTTTACTTAACAGTAAAAGGATAATGTAATTTTAAAATGGGCAAAGGACTTGGATAGACAATTTTCCAAAGAAAATATCCAACCAACCAATATGCATATGAAATGTTCAGTAACATGAATCATTAGGGAAATGCAAGCAAAAACAATAATGAGATCTACCACTTCACACCCACTAGGATGGCTGTAATATATTTTTAACGAAAAATTTCAAGTGTTGGTGAGGATGTGGAGAAAATGTAATCTCATAAATTGCTAGTGGGAATGGAAAACGGTGGAGCCTTTGTGAAAAACAATTTGGTGGTCCCTCAGGAGTTAAACAGAAATATTATAGAATTGAGGAATTCAGCAACTAGGTACAGTAAATGCCCATTTAACCTTGTCAATAGCTTCTTAGAAACTGCAACTTTAAGTGAAATGATGACTAAAAAGCAGGTCCTCAAATAATGCCATTCTGTTCAGTTCAGCTGGGATGTTTTTTCTCATTAATGCTATAACTAAATGATGTTATTCAAGGATTTGCTGTATATATCCAAAAGGATTAAAAATGTACTTAAATAAATCCATATATGCAGACATGTTTATAGCAGCAAATTCACATCAGCCAAAAGGCAGAAACAACCCAGTATATTATATGTTCAATTTTGGCAGACATTGTCAAACAGTTCTCAAAGTACTGCACCCATTTTCACTCATTCATTTTAATATCTTCATGGCATTCCACTGTGTAGCAATTAATATGATCTACTTATTTAAGCAATTTCCAAATGATGGACATTTGAGTGGCTAGGATTTTGCTATTATAAACAAAAGAGCAAGGAATAACCTCCTTTCATATATGTCTGTGCACCCATGTGTAAGTATTTTGTAGGATAAATTTCTAGAAATAAATTGCTTAATCAAATTTATTTAACAGATAAAATCTCTAAGTCAAATTTGTTATATATGTGTAATATTTATATATACCACCAAATTATCCTTTAAAGAGGTTGCAACAATTAATACTCTCACCACTAGTATACAAGTGCCTGCTACTTCAAACCCTTATATGCACTTCAAACAATCAAAAAGTTAAGTATAATATATTGTATCAAATTAAGTAAAGATTACTAAAGAACAATTTTTAAAAAATCTAAACAACTAACTTCATCTTCATACAACTAAGTATCTGGAAAATGTGATTTTCTGACAAATTATTAAATAACAAGTCATGTCCCCTTGAGGAACTACAGCAATTATGCACATTATTTTTTCATGTGAATGTTTGAAAAAAAAAAGAATCGTGCTTCTACATGCATTACTATTGCTGTGTTTCTCTCTCAACTCTCAATGCCCTTATCTTTTAAGACCCACTGGGAGACTATATTTACCCTGCCATTTCTCCCCCACCCTACAACAAATACATACAAAGATCAAAGATTTCTGAAGTGGCAGAACATACAACATTAAATACATGAACCACAAATATTGAAAGACAAATCACACTGTCTCACAAAAACAGTCTGTGTTTACAAAAGAAAGTAAAACCTCAACTTGTCCTTGAAATAAAAAAAACACAACTTTGCAATCCATTCACATAAAAAGAATAAGAAATTTATTTTTGTTTTCTTAGATCTTATTTTAATGGTGATGATAATACAACCAAGCTCATCTTGAAAATAAAAGGAAAAATCTTGCACACAAAAATGACTAATAATTTTCCTACAGAAATAACTCCCATCACATACACCATATACTTTATACTGATGTAGTGATTGACAACTGTAGACATCTACTATACTTCTTAGTTCACCTGTGTGAGCTAAGTTAATGTTATCTAACATCCTCCGTCACTTTAGGTGAATTTATCACTTCTCTTCTTCATAACCTACTCCCTCCTCCATATCCTCCACCTCATACTCCAGTCAACTAAAATCTCTACTCATCTGTCTCCTCTTGGAATGCTTTTCATTCCATTAATGTTCCGCATAATGTTATTCCATATTGGTCCATAAAGTCTTCCCTGATGCTCTCATTTAAAAATAACCATTTACTTGTTCCTTTGACCTGCTAAGAACATTTAACATTTTCGATCTTTAGTGTATTATTACTGTCAATCTCTCTGGCATAATAATAAGCTTCATAAGGGAAAGGATTTTCTTATGTAGCTTACGACTAATGGATATCAAGAATAATGAGATCTATAAAAATTTACTAATTGAATGAATTCTAAAATAACCCTATAAATTTAAGGTATTAAACTAATTTAACAAATGAAAAAATTGTTTCAGAGAACCTTAAGCAAAAATAATTAGTAGTGGAGCTAGAAACCCAAGAGTAAGGCCTTTTGGATTCAAGTCAGTGTTCCTTCCTCAATAACAAGCTTTATAATCTATGGGTAGGATTTTTTTTTTAATTGTAGTGTTTTCATGTATTTTATATAAATAAACTGTATTCGGGCCTCCCTGATGGCGCAATGGGTTAAGCACAGCACTGAAGCTATCCGGAGCCACTGTAGCACGAGTTTGATACCCAGCCAGGGAGATTCCCACATGGTGCAGCAGACCTCTCCTGCCTCGCCTGCTGCTCCTCTCAGCAGTGTATTTCAGTGGTCCTGCCTGTTCTGCGCCCCACTCTGTCTCTGGTGAATCCTCTCACCACCCCACACCTCTGGCCTACACCCCAGCTTGTATGCATAAATAAATAAATCTTTAAAAAAATAAACTGTATTCACCAAAAGAAATACATCTGTATTACAATATGAACTTAAATTACACATACATTGAATCATGATGGCAATTATTAGAGTTGATTTTTAGTAACTGCTAGAGAAATACAATATGTGAAAACACATACTCTCTATAAGCCATAATAACCTGGATTATAATTTTGTAATGTGTGAAGGACACCTTTAATAAGGAAGAATGTTCACAAGGAAAAATGAGTTGTCTCTGTTGTTTACACAATTTCTTGTATCATTTAATTTCATCTCTATCTTTCACTTCTATACACCAGTATTTTTTAAACTTCTATGTCCCAGGCAGTGTTCTAGATACTATCCCTAGGTACTGGGGTTACAATGATGAAAAGGGGAGATAAAAGCCCAGGACTCAATGAACTTACATTCCAACAGGAAAACAGATAACAAGAAACATAAATATGCAGCAATACACCATATAATTACCAGGGTTCTGAAGAAAATTAACAGGCTAAAGGGACAGGTTATTTCAGGGTACGGTGATCAGGAAATGTCTTACTGAGGAGGTGGTATTTGAACAGAGACTATATGAAGTGAGGGAGTAAGCCACGTAGACATCTTGGGAAAGAGACTTAGGAAATTACAAGCCCTCATACATGGAAATAAGATTGCTGTACTCAAGGAACAGTAATAAACAAGTGTAGCTGAAACGAGTGAAACTGAGTGTGGGGAGGATAATAGGATATACAGTCAGAAAAGCCAACGGGGACAAAATCCTGCAGGATCTTGAGGCCACAGCAAGAAATTTCAATTTCATTGTGAGAGAAGCATTAATGGATTTGATATGATCTAAATTACTTAAAAAAAAAAAAAGGCCTTGGTGACAATAAGGAGGCAAGAGTGGATAAAGAATAGAGACAAGTTCAAATGGTTGCTGAGTATACTAAGCAAGGGATGGTTGCTTAGATGTGGATAGCAGTGGTGGAGATGGTCAAATTCAGAATTTTTTTGAAGATAGAGCAATAGGAATTGCTGATGTGATGGATTAGATGAGGTAAGAGAGGAGCGAGATGATAAAGGTTTTTGGCCTGAGCAACTGATGGAATGTGACAGAAGAGCAAATATATTTTGGGGTAAAATTAATTTATCCATATAAGTTTGAGAAGCCTATTAGACATCCAAGTAGCCAATTAGGTATCACACAGGGAACAGAGTATATATGATTGGGAGTCATTAGCATATAGATGGTATTTATAGCCTTAGGCTTGAATAACATTGCCTATATAGGAATGAATATAGACAGAGAGATATGATTGAACCTAGGAGTATGCCCCAACATTTAGGTTTCACAAAGAAAAGAAGAGTTAGCAAAGGAGACTAGGACATAATTGTCAGCAGAGTTTAATAGGAAAACCAGCTGTGTGTGGTTTTCAAGGAGTGATCAACAATGTCAAATTCTGCTAGAAGATTTTAGTTAAGATTATGCTATCCCTGCTCTTAAATCATTTCTTGATGTTGGAAGTGTGGTTTCTAGCAATTCCTCCTACCTCTTCTAACCTTTAACTTCTATAGAGCAGGGTATTACATAACCACGTTTTAAAAAATCATATACAGAAAATTCTAACTATATTCTGGGAAGGATGTGAGGGAATTTTCAAAAGTAAGTTTTAATACATAAATTCTGTAATATCTTATTTACTCTCATATGAGATTAAGAGAACTGAGGTTCTTGGTAAGTGAACTCTGAAAACTCTAAAGTAAAAAAATAAAAACTAGAAAATGATGGAAAAAAATTCATAAGCTAGCAATGTTTTCAAAAGGCAACTGTACCCAAAGGGAAAAGCAAACCAAATAACATCATCTTCTCCCACCTTACCAACCTAAGAACAAAAAAATTTAGCCCTGACAGACTGACTTCTCTTTTTGTACCTTTGGTGGTTATAAATTTGATTTCTTACAGAGGGACAAAATACATCATAGGCAAATTGTAAGAACAAAATAATTCAAAATTTAAAATACTTACCGGCAAGGACAAGGGTAATATTCAGTACAATGAATATTCCACAGAACAGGCCAACTCTGAAAGTAGTCCATGCTGGTGCAGGCTGTGGATAGAAAAACAGCATTTTGGGTATAAGGAAAAATACTGAATACTTTAGTATATGCTATAATAAATTATCAGTATGAGTCTCAAAATTCTACCATGAGAACAATTACTTCATGATCTGAATTTTTATAAATCTGAACCAGAGAATCCTCCTTCACTATCCTATAATATTAGAACAGAGTTGCCAGTAACTAAAATTCTTTTACAGAAATGTGAGTTACTAAATAAACAAGATTATAATCTTAGATATCAAATTATATATATATATATATATTAAGTTTTTGTTACAGGAGAGACAAGGTGCGATTTTATTCTTATAATATATACATCTTTAACTACTGTAAGTCAGTACTACTCAATTGGAGCTCACATATTTGGTACTATGAATAATAATTTAGAGACAAAAGTGAAAACAAGAATACTTATTTTCTGACAGTGGTACGCACACTATTATACTGGGGTAATTTTAAAAAACTTTTTCCTATTATAATGTAACTTTATAAATTAGAAAATGATTTTACTTATTTATTTTTTTAAGATTATTTTTATTTATTTATGCATAAAAGAACTGGGGTGTAGGCCAGAGGTGCAGGGGGTGAGAGGATTCCCCAGAGACAGAGCAGGGAGCAGAACAGGCAGATCTAATGAAATGCACAGCTGAGAGGAGCAGCGGGGGAGACAGGAGAGGTCTGCTGTATCATATGTAGGTTAGCTCCTTGGCCTGGGATGAAAATCACGCCACAGTGGCTGGTGATATCTTGATAGTGCTGAGACTTTAACCTCTATGCTACCAGGGAGGCCCAGAAAATGATATTTAAATGTACTGTTTTCTAAAATAAATAAAAGTACCTGATATCTTAAACATAAAGGAATGAGAAACATGGACAGAGATAATCTTATATATTTAAATATTTGCTATGAATGTTATAAAAAAACTTTTGCAGTTAGATGTGACATTATATTTAAGATATTTTAAATGTTTTCTAAAACTTTAAATGAACAAAAAACATTGAGACTCCCTCTAATACACTTATTATTTATCACTGTCAGATTACCTATATTCTTAGTTTATGACTACATGCATCTTACACATTTTTTGTGTTTAAAATTAAAGTCTAATTTTGTCAGATCAATTCCTAAATATTTCAATTTTTATTGTAGGAAGCATGGCTTTTAAATTTTTTTACTTCAATTGTTCTTGATGGTATTCAGAAATGCAACTGATATGTTAAATTTGTATTCTGCAACCTTGCTAAACTCACTGATTAGTTCTAGTACCTACTGTATGGATTCACTTGATTTTCTACACAGGTCATTGTGTCATCAGCAAAAAGTCCTATCATATATATGTCTTTCTCTCTAATTTGAATAATTTTATTTCCTTTTCTTATCTTCCTGTACTGGCTATAATCTTCAGTACAATGCCGTACAAGGTGGTAAGAGTGAATATCCTTTTTGTCCCCAGTTACGGAGAACTATTGAGTGTTTCACCGTTAAGTATGCTATTAGTCACAGGTTTTTTGTACATCCTTTTTATTAGGATGAGGAAGCTATGTTATTGATTTCCATGCATTGTGGTGAAGATATTTGCTATGATTTAAATTCTTTTATATCTGAGACTTGTTTCATTCACAGATGATAGCACTTAATAAATGCCTCTTTGGTATAATTATTCTGCAGATATTGTTTTATAAGTACCTTTTAAAAGGTAATTATTGTGTTTTGGATAGAGCTTTGTAGCAGCACCTAGTACATAAGAATGTCCCTTCCCCAAATCATCAACTAAAATATCTTAATCATTTGGTAAGACCAAGAAGAATAAGGTGGGAGGACACTACATTCATTATGGAAGGATAATTCATTAAGAAGTGAGATCTGGCATTGGGTTTTTTAAGACAAAAAGCAGGCACAGCAACTATTTATAAATTTTGGCTGAAACTTTTTTTTAAGTAATGAAACTAGTACATTTTACCAGCAAACAGACTGTGTTGATTATTAAACAGGGAAAACCAACCAACTAGAAGCAAACACTAACCTGAGCAGCTCCCAAAGGTGGGACACGTAAACGCTTCATAGCCTTTTGTCTGTCACCATCTTCAAGTTCATTGGTCACTACAGCCTAGAAAGACATATTATTAAATTCTGACACAGATTATATTAAACTTGAGTAATGTTTACATTATTCTGAACCATATATACTCATGGTATTCTGATAATCTCAAGGTGAATAAGCAATAGGCTGATAAAGCAATAGAAAAATGAGTAGGAATATATGTATTCAAAGCTAGCAACTAATTACAAAAGGAAAACAGAAAAGAGGAATTATTTCATTAGAAATAAGATATGAATGTTATTGAAAATATGTGCTACATATATGGAATTATTGTACCTCAGTTTCAGAGATGAGCTGGTTGATTTTCTTGCATGTATAAAATGGAGCCACTTCTACATGAGCTACTCGCCAATCTGCTCCACGAGATGTTTCCAGGATCTTGTCATGCTTTTTAAGGATTTTTCGAAACCCTGTAAAATTCAGATTCTACAGAAAGAAATGAGAGACACTATTGTAATTTCCATCACCATAAAAGAAAATGAAAATTAATAAGAACTATGCACTGACCGAACTGACTGGATGAAGAATGTTTACTGAGGGCAATGGCGATACTTTCATGAAAGCACTTACCACTAAAATGTAAGACTCTTTTTCCTTATTTCACTTATTCATTTCAAGGCAGTACACCATCAGTGATACAAAGAACCCCTACACTATGAACCCTATTACTTCTATTTCAAGTAAATTAATGAAAGTCCTACACTCAGAACACTTCTACTTCCATGTTCCTATATCCAGTGTTTTTAAATTAACTGATTTATATTAACTGATTTTAATTAACTGATTTTAATTCTTTGATCAACAGAGTGTTTTCAGAAAATATTTTGGCTTTATCATACACTGAATACATCTACTAGTTCTTTGCTTTCTGAAGGTCTGTGGTACGGCTATGCCGTTCTCCCTACTGTGGCAGCATGTGTACACCAGTATGGAAAGAGAAAGCTACCACTCTTATTTTTCATTGTCCTTCCATGCATTCTCAGTTTGGGGATAGGAATGAAGAAGTCAGTAGAAAAGAAGGAAGGATCATACTTATAAGGTTTTGTTGATAATGGGTAAGGCGCTCTTTCTTTTATTTTTAGAGTATCAACATACTAGACTTTCCTACATTCTCAAATTATGTTTTTTGATCGATATGCAAAAAAAAATCAGGAAACCATGGATTTGCAAGATTCTTTAAACCAGGTCTTCCAAATTTCTTGATCATGTATTGCCATCAGTAAAAGAAAATTGAGGACTCACTCCCAATCAGGCTTTGCTTGATGGTTTGTTTATAATTTCTTTTTCTCACAAGTCAATGAATCATCTTAAATGCTCTTTGGGGGTCATACCCCATCACTTAGAGACGGCTTTCAATCAATTTTTCTTTCCCTTTATTCTCAAAATAAATGTATTCCTACAAAACAGACAGTCTCAAAGAGTGCCAAATAGATCAGAACCTTCATAGTTTGTGGTTTTTAATTTTTTTTTAAAATTTATTTTTGCATAGAAGAACTGGGGTATAAGCCAGAGGTAAGGAGGGTAAGAGGATTCACTGAGACAGAGTGGGGAGCGGAACAGGCAGATTTACTGAAATACACTACTGAGGGGAGCAGCAGGCGAGAGAGGAGAGATCTGCTGCTCCATATGTGGATTAGCAACCTGGCTGGGGACTGAGCTCAGGTTCAGCAGTGATAGCGCTGAGACTTAAACCCTATGCCACCAGGGAGGCCCAGAACCTTCATAGTTATCAGCTACTCTTGTTTTCCAAAGTAGATTCTAATGATTCCTCCAAGACAAAAGCTTCTGGGAAAATTAACAAAATAAAATTTAATGAGTGTATTTCCCTGTAACATATAAGCACAATGAACGAAGTGTGAAATGTTAGTGTTTTATGGCATTATAATAAAGAATACATTTCTATTTCTTTAAAAAAATAAATTATAAAGCTGTAAGTAAATTTCAAAGGAAAGGAACTTTCCATCATACACATTATATAATTTCTATTCTTCTAAAACTATTTTCCAACTAGGTCTTTCTTGAATAACATATTAAATTGCCAAGGAAGAAAGTAGAACTGTGAAAGGGAAAGATGGAAATACATAATCTAGCTACTTAGATTAGTATAGATATGAGACTATACTTACTTACTTTAAAATTCCAATATTTGCCCTGGTAATGCTTTTGTTGTATAAACTTTAGTTTTTATGTAGTATATGATCCTCACTGCTGATTAAACATAACCGTAAGAAAAAATTGAAAAAGAACAGTGCATAACGGGTCTCTAAAGATTAGGGAGATGTTTTTGCATACTTAAATGTTTATTATTGAACAAAAATCTGTTCTTCAGTACATTCTTTATATATTTAAATATGTAAACAAACCTATAAAGAATTACAAATGTTCAAGTGCTCTGTATCTTTTTAATTTAGCATACAGGGTAGTTCAACTTTCCAGACTGAGTTTTAAAATATTCAGTAATCTAACAGTCTAGATACTCAGTCTCCACACATTTGTGCAATCTATTTCTGTTCCTTAACAAGATAAAAAACAAATGAAGTTATCTGCAGTCTGTGAATGATAAAATAAAAAAAAATCTGAATGGCAGGTTGAAAAGTCAGTATCTTTTGTATTATTAGTGTTAGCTGAAGGAAAGTTAACACTCTTAACTACTTTTGTGGAAATTTTACTACAGGTTAAAAAGAATATAAAAGCTGTCATAGCGAACAGTGGCTGGGCAGATGTACAGTATCTCTTATTTCTGTTCTGCACTACCAGTCAAACCAAAGGTGCCTCTAAAAATACAACAGAAACTATCAACATTAGGCCTTGAGTAAACTGATCTTCAAATTTAGAAGTCTTGTTAACACTATTGTACCACCTCTGATACATGGTTGTTAGCCAATTAAAACAGTTGAAACCCCAATGGGAACCTAAAGAATAATGACATGATAAGGACTTCCCTTTTTTGATCAAGGTAATTGTGTTTATTATAATTTATCAATTATTTAAAGCTTCCATTTTCCAGGGTGAGACACCATACCTGATAGTTCTGCAGCAGGATAAGACTGAGGTAGAACTCGCTGAAGGCCAGTTTAAGGTCTTTAATATTCCTATGTTGGACACGTTCCTCATGGGACAGGTGGAAGACTGGCTTTCTGCGTTGTCGCAGCGTAGTGACACCAGTGCTTTCTTTCTGCACATCCAGTGATGACTGAAGCTCATTCTGAAGTGTAGCAAACCTGCGCTGAGCCTCTGCAAGTTTTTCTATAAGAAACAAAGCAAAACTGTCAATTAATCAAGATCAAAAAGCTGGGGCCTCTCAGGTGGCATGAGGGTTTAAGTCTGAGCACTATGAAGCTATTTGCAGCGACTGCAGCATGAGCTTGAGCCCCCACCAGGGAGCTAATCCACATGGCGCAGCAGACCTCTTTTGTCTTGCCCGCTACTCCCCTCAGCAATGTATTTCAGTCAATCTGCCTGTTCTGCTTCCCACTCAGTCTCTGGTGAAATCTCTCACCCCTCCATACCTCTGGTCTACACCGTAGCTCTTACATGCATAAATAAATAAATCTTAAAGAGATTAAAAAGCTGGTATAAGTTGTTACCGACTCCTGAATTTCTACTAATTATTCTAGCTTGTTTTCTTAAAATTTCTAGGGAAAAAATGTCACACACGTACTATTTAGAACTGGATTGGTGTAATATGTTCCTTTCACTCTGTCTCACTTCCCTTCCTGCAAAAGCTCAACTATTACCTTTTCACTTTATAACTTAAGAAACTACTGAGATTGAGAATACAAATCACACTGCAATTTGAAAAATATTTTGGCAGTTCTTGAAAGGTTGTGCAGAGTTACTTTAAGATCCAGCAATTCCACTCCTAGATATATTTATCTCCAAGGGAACTGAAAACATGTTTACACAAAAATTTGTAAGCATACACAAACCTGTATTCATAGTACAAATGGAAACAATTTAAATATCCAATCCATTAACTGATGAATGGATAAATAAAATGTGGTATGTGTGTACAACGGAATAGTATTCAGTCATAAAAAGGAATGAAGTATAGATTCATGCAACAACCTGGGCAAATTTTTAAGAAGATAAATAAGTGAAAGAAGTCAGAGACAATGTTCCACGTATTACAAGAGTCCATTTATATGAAATACTTAGAATAGGCAAAACCCAGAGAGACAAAAAGTAAATTAGTGGTTGCCAGGAATGGGGGTGGGAGGCAAGTAGGGGAGAGAAATGGGAAGTGACTGCTAATGGGTAAGGGATCTTTCTGAGGTGATGAAAATGTTCTGAAATTAGATATTGGTGATGGTTGTACAACCCTGTAAGTATACTAAAGACTACTGAATTGTATACTTTAAAAGGGTCAATTCTATGGTATGTGAATATCTCAATTTTTTAGGGAAGCTAGTAAGAATTTTCCTGGCTACATAAATTAGTACAGAAACAGGATCAGACTTTGGGTTTTAGATTTCTAATCTGCTGCATTTCTCTATATTCATTGCTTCTCCAAAGTCAGATGGTACATGAAACTAAGACTGGCAAATTATTTACAATATTTAGCGATAGGTGTAACTGGATATATATGTATTTGTGTTGTACATACATTTAAATATAATCCGCTGTAACTTTTCTTCCATGATCAAAAGTTAGTACATTGAAACCAGGCAAATTTGGGTTCAAATTCTTGCCTCATCGTTAATGGGCTGTGCAATTTTAAGCAAAGTTATTATTTTTTTAACACTTCTATGATTCATAGATGAAATATAATGCCAATAATCTCATAATGCAGTTGTAAAGAGTAAATGAAGCACAGAACATGCCAATTATTACTCAATAAATAATGATAATGATTATACACTAATAACAACAAAGTATTATTTGTAGTAATTCTTTCTTCAAGTTCTCCCCTTCCTTACTTTGTATACTGCTAAACAATCTTGTCTTCCCTTATCCTTAAGTCTTTTTTGTGGTCTGGGAACTAGGTGAAAGATCACGACATCTGTTGTACATACTCTTGTGTATGTACACCTGCATTCTTAAAAGGCTGTTAGGTTGTTTTACTGTAGGCTAGGTATGAACATAGACATGTGTTCATTGAGATGGGCTACCTCATTTCAGTGGAGAGGCTAGGATCCTGAAATAGAAAGCCTAGATGGCAGCACTAAACCATCAAAAACAAGGTAAATGGGACTATTGGTGGTAGAAATTTCAGAGGGACTACACTTGGGAAAAGAAAGCAAACATTGTGCAAGAATGAACAATGATGTAAAATATAATAAATACAAAACAAGGTAAGTGCACTTACTATCAACGGCAACAGAGCAAATCAGTACTCTGAGTGTTTTCACCCACAGAGATTTGGGGCATGCTAATTGATCAGTTATTATTCAGCAAGAAATAGACAACTCATTAGCATATTGCTTGATCAACCTAACAGAAAAAACCCTTCAGACTTAATAGCCAAATGCTTGATTTTAATCACTACAACGGACAGTAATGACCTCTTACCTTACTCCAGATGTAAGCTAGTTCACAGACCCAAGCTCCCTTTTGGGTGGTTCCAGTCAAAAGTATATACTAAAGTATATACTATACATCTTAATAAAACTGTCTTCAAAGGAACTAAAGACCATTTGCATTGGTCACTTTAGTGATGGTGCACTAGGGAAAAGGAAACAACCAGACTTTTCAAGGATTTTAACACTTTATTTTTTCAAATTCATTTACTACTGTTGTGTAACAAATTACCACAAACTTACTGGTCTAATCAAAATCCATTATGTAGTTCAGTTCTGTAGGTCAGAAGTCCAAGCATAATATGCCCAGGTTCTCTGTCAGGGTCCGTAAGACTGAACTCAAGGTATGAACATAGCTACTTTCCCACTGGTAGAGTAGGTTACTCTTTCAAGGTCACTTGGTACTGGCAGAAATAAATTCGTTGCAGTTGTAGCACTGTGATTCCTATTTTCTTACTGGCTGTCACCAAGAGACAGCTTTTAGATCCTAGAGAGCACCTTTCCTAGACTCCATTTTTAAAGTCAGCAAAGGCGAAATTCCCTCATGTGAAATATTCTCATGCTTTGAACCTACTCTCCTCAGGAAAAGCTCAATTCTGAGTAAGCAGGTTCACCTGCATAACACTGGTCAACAGTGAGATAGTTACTGACTTAAAAAGGCCCTAATCTGTAGTATCTTGGTGTGCCAAACATGACTATAACCCTAAAATTTTTTTATTAGCTCTCGTTTTGAAGATAATTCATGTAATTAATTTTATATGTTTCATCGTGTAAATTTATCCAGTAGGACTGCAACAACATCCTAAATCAGCCTAGAAGGATGTCATATTGCATCGCATTGCATAATACCATCATGTACATATCATCCAGAGTTGACTGCATCATTTTCTGATGTAGTGCAATACTACTGCCAGGCGGCTGCTGAAGTAAGCTGACATCAGCAGTGCACTAGATAAAGCCCTGTCGGAAAGGTTGAGCACTGAAAATTGTATGAGACAGTTTAAGCTACTGTTCCATAGAACTATTATTATTTTATCCATTTAGGCATACTACAGAACAGCAATGCCTCAAAAGTGCGTTAATAGCGTGGACAATTTCTGCTGTATTTGTGGGGAAGTGACATTTGCCAACCAGAAGAAAAGTATCACTTCTCAAGTGAAGAAGGCTTATCATCTTTACTTCGGATGCAAAGTTGGTGACCAGGAGAAGCCTTGGGCCCCACATGAATGCATGCTACATGTACAACACAGCTTTCACAGTGGTTAAATGGCAAAAGACCACCTATGCTGTTTGCAATCCCTATGGTGTGAAGAGAATCAAGCAACCACACAAAAGACTGTTACTTCTGCTTGGTTCCTCCTCTTTCCGGCGGAATAACGAAGCAAAAGAAGTCAAGAATAGTCTACCCAAACATTCCGTCTGCATTGAGATGACCAGTTCAACTTGCTGCAGGGTGATGCGAAGCAAGCATGGAATGCCTTTTGCCTAGTGTTTACAAACTTTCTTAGGAATGTCAGGGCAGAAAACTACAAGGAACTAGTAGAAGACATGCTGATGCAGTATCAGAAACTTGGTTGCAATATGTCTCTGAAGATCCAATTCCTTCATTCTCATCTGGATGTCTTCCCTGAAAGCTGTGGTATGGTTAGTGATGAACACGGCAAACGTTTTCATCAAGATATCACATCAATGGAACAAAGATACCAGGGAAAACGGTCCACTACAATGCTGGTTGACTACTGCTGGACACTCCCCAGAGATGCTCCTGAACAGCTGTGCAAGAGACAAGCAAAGAAATCTAAGAAGTAGTCTATGACTTGATTTTTTACAGGTATTAACCGTAGGCCTATTACTATTGGCATGCATTTCGTGATGTAAACATCCATCTATTGCAGATTTAAAAAAAAAAAACCAACTAGAGCCAAAATTAGAATTTGACTGTCATATTCGTGTTGCTCACATACAAATTGATAGGAAATGACTAATTTTATTTCAGTAACATGACTTTTGTAAAAATTTGTTGACCAGTGTAATCTCCCTTTCTTAAAGTCAGTGGACTTGGGACCTTAATTTACATCTTCATAGCAGCACCCAGGTTAGTATTTGATTGAATAACTGGGAGGAAGTATGTGCACACCAGGGGAAGGGATCTTGGAGGTCACCTTAGAATTATGCCCTACTATATAGCTCTGATCCAAGGCATATTTCTAAATGCTCTAAATGTCATTTGGTTTAGCAGTCAAGATGGAGGTTTATAGTATTCAGGTGACAAGAATATTAGCCCAGGTTTAAACTTGTAGTATACCTAGTTGGTTCACAGATGGACACATAAATTTTGTGATTATATTTTCCATTGTATGCATACAGAAAATATAAGAAGTCCCAAAAGTGCAAATGAGGAGGACCTGTTATTTGCTGCTGTATGCCAGTAATAAATCAAGAAGCAAATACCTCTCAAGTGACAAACTACTTACTCACTTTACAAGGCCAAGTCAATCATCACTTTCTATATATGCAAAATCTTTGTTGCCTAACAATCCTCAGTCCCTCTTTTCTCCTCGGGGCTTTCATGAGACTATATGCACGCAAACATGGAGCACAGTATACACGCTTCTTTGTTTATATGTGTGCTTTGTTTATCTCACTAAACAAGCTTTCTGAGAGCAATGGTTCTATATAATCTTCATAGTTTTATGATTAACATTTTAAATATTTTTTCTCAGATATACTTTAGAAGCCATAGAATTCATCCACTATAAACACACAGTTTGTTGATTTTTAATAAATCTGCAGAGTTTTAAAATCATCACCACGACTCATTTTAGAATATTTCCATCACCCATACACTTAGTCATTGCCACTAGCTGGCAATTCTCACTCCCACCCCCAGCCTTAGGCAACCACTGATCTGTTTTTTATCTCCATGACTTTGACATTTCTGGACAGTTTATATAAAGGAACCATGCAATATGTAGTTTTTTGTGTCTGCCAGACTCTTTGACTTAGTAAATGAGGAGATTCATCCATTTTGTAGCATGTATCAGAGTTTGTTCCTTTCATTGTTGAACTGTATTTCATTGTGTGAAGACACCACATTTTGTTAAAATATTCATCAGCTGATGAGCATGTGGCTTGTTTCCAGGCTTATACTGTATAAATTATGATCTATTAACATTCACATACACTTTTCTGTGTATTGTCAGCTTCATCTTTGTATCATGAGAGCTTGCCTATAGCAGGTTCAATCCGTGTTTGCTAAATGAGTGAATATGCAGGAAAAAGTATTCTCTAGCAATACAAGTTTCTATGTAGAAAAAGAAAGAAATAAAAAATTCAGGAGTATTTTTCTACTTTCTTTAAACCAGTGATTCTCTTTCTTAAGGGCATGGCTATCTAGAAAAGCATGTGAGAGAGAATCCCTGAGTGGAAATAAGTATAAAGCATATGTAATTTGATAAAAAAAAAATCACACTGAATATTACTACAATCATGGTGTGAGATTTTCAGACTTATCAAGAGAGGCACAGGTTTTAAAAGGATGAGAAACACTAGTTTGCTACCAATATTCCGAATCGATTTTGCATTGAGACCTCCATTTTCTAGAGTCAGAGCTCCAAAAAGTTCACACACAGGAGAGCACAGTGCCCAGAAAAATAGACACATGTGTATATCAAATACACTCTGGTCTATGAATGAAAATCAACAAACACACTAGTAAACAATAAAAATGAATAGTTCCGGACACTTTCATAAATATGATAATAGTCTATTTTGGCAATAAATTCCAATTTTTACTTATAGCAGTAAGTCAAGTGATTCTGAATGAGAACAGACTATTATTTTAGTAATGTGTTAATGAAATAAATTCTCATGCAAAATATATTTGATAAAAATTCCTAGTAACTATTCAAGAACTTTCAAAGTACCTCAGACTCAGTAAGACTTAACAAGATCTTTTTGCATTTTCACTCAAAAGTGATATCTATATAGACACACACAAACACATATATATTATTTTTAGGGCAAAAAAGGTATTTCAGAGCTACAAGCTATCTTGAGACTATTATTATAGTTATACAACTGAGAATAATTTTTGATAAAATAGTGTCTTCTCGAATAATTTACTTGTTTTGCAATGTTACCATCCCACTGACTCAACTTTTGAACCTCAGTGTTATTCAAAATACAAAGTGAGTTTATAAGAATGCTGGCCCATCATCAATGATTCAGGATAGATAGTCTTTGTAGAAGGCAGAAAAAAACAGGGAGCACAGGTTGTCTATGGGGCCACAAAGATGGGTCTGAAGGGGAGGAGTCCTGGAGCCCTTGGTGGCTTTTTATTAGTTTCTTAAAGTGGCAACCAGGTTCTGGGCAGGCAATGGTGTCAGGGGGCCAGGAGGCTGGCAAGCTGGAGCCTCCCGGCCCCCAGCAAATCTTCACTCCCTGGGCTCTCTGGCGGTGTCTCGTGGTCTCTCTGCTCCACGCTCTGTCCTCTGCTGCTTCCGCTGTTGCTGCTCTACTGCTGCCGCTGCTTCCTCTGCTTATAAGCCCAGTCTCTGGCCCATGTGTGCCCACTCACACATGCCCACACCCCACTCCAGGTGCCCGCCATTAGGCATGCGTGCAGGCCTGCAGAAGCCCATCACTGGAGGGAGGGCGGAAAAACCTGACAATTCTCATTTACCCTACAGTCTTGTTTTATTTCAGGCAATTTTTGTACTCTTTTTATATGGAATTCTTATTACTTGAAACTGTTAAACTCTCAAATACCAAAGTCAGATGTCTCCATGAGTGTATCCTATTCTTCCACTTTTCTCTCTAACTACCAACTCACTCCTTTTTCTTTTACAACTCTAGCCTCAGCAGACAATCTACCCTCCTCACCTCTAAATACATCATGTACTCTGATTTTCATTACGTGTCTGGATAGGTTTTTTCCTTGCCCTGGAGCACTATATTCTAACTCTCCCTATCTGTTATCTGAAAAACAAACAAACAAACAAACAAACAAACAAACAAACAAACACTTCTCAAAGAGAATCTGGCAAATGCTTATGCATTTTCAAAGATTCAATTTAAATGTTACTTCCTCTGGGGGCTTTTTTTCAATCCTGCTTTTTTCTCCAGGTGAATTCAATGCTTCTTTATATCAGTTTCCATAGTACTTTGCAAAACTCTAAATACCAAGTATCATATTGTACATATACTTAAAAAATAGATATAACTTGTAAACATATTGGCTGTCCTCTAATATTTTTTATTCTACTATATTGGATTCACGTTTTAAAAAAATGTTGGTAACTTCAGGTATTTTAAGTTCCTGACTCACTTAAGGGTTTGCAACCTACAGTTAAAAAGTCTGCATTTTTGTGACGATGCCTGTAGGGTAAATGAAAGAATAATCAGAATTTTCCGCCCTACCGCCATTAGCATTAATGATAGACCCCTGTGATCCAACACACATGCCTGATGGCAGCGGGCTACCAGTCTCCCAGCCCCCTGGTCCCCCTTGCCTGCCTTGTACCTGGTTGCCTCTTTATAAATGCTGCAGAATGAGAATGAAAAGCCTGAAAAAGTCACTGAAGGCTCCAGGACTCCTCCTTTACCCATTTGCCTGGATAATAGGAAACCTACTGTAGCGGCGGAGGGCACAGGGAGATTCTCCACGATCCGGGATTCATGATTCAAGAGAATCATGATGTAGGAAGAAATGCTAAGACAGCAGGAATTTTAAAAATATCACTCTAATTAACTGCATACATATTTAATATAAATTTTAACACACAATAAACAAAGAACAAAACCAGTCACCGAGTCATAGTTTCAATATGTGGGTACTAGATACACATAACCACTGTAAAATGCTTAT